>JANHGL010002184.1:24805-61370 GCA_024611195.1 Ceyx melanurus
AAAAGAAAAGAAAAGAAAAGAAAAGAAAAGAAAAGAAAAGAAAAGAAAAGAAAAGAAAAGAAAAGAAAAGAAAAAAGTTGGTCTAAAAAGGGAAAAAGAAAATAGTCCAGACTGGGATTGATGAAGATGCCAGAGGGAAGGAGCAAGTTATGAAGAGAAGAGGACGAACAAGCCCTGCACCCAACAGGGGTGTTACAGCAAGAGAGACAAGCCTGACAAATTAAAACAGACCACGAGAACCCCTGATATTTTTTTAAAGCCCTCTCTTTCTCTCAGCTTTTTTCTTCTCCTTTGTATGTTGAAAATTCATCTTCAAAAGCAATGGCAATGCCCCCAGTGGGAAAAAACACCCCAGCACAAGGCAGACTTCCCTCTAGGCAATGTGAATCTGTATTACCCGAGTAAAAAGGCTTTCATCTCCAAAAATCACTCATTTCCAGAGCACTTGACCCAAAAGGAAGTCTTCTTTATTTCTATAAAAGTCACTTTCCCTACCACAGTCCCATAGCCTCAAGAAGGGAGCTGATAGGCAGCTTCCTATGTGCAGTGTTGCAGCAGTGGGCAATGCCCATGCTGTGTTCCCCAGCAGCCCCCCTGCTGCCCCAGGGAGGGCACAGGGCACTGATGGGTGCTGGGGTCTGTTTCAATGATGAGTTTTGCACTAATAGACGTGTAGCTTCATGGTCCAGCCTCAAGTCAGGGTAAGGACAACAGGGTCCTAGGCTCATTAATTTATAGCTTATTTCTACCCTTCCAAGCTGGGGAGAAAAACTTGAAACCCAGTTGCTAAAGTGCTGAAAAAGCCCAGGGACTCCCAAGGCTGGTGGCACAAGAGCTCCATTAATTCCATGGGTTTTAAGCAGCATTAGGGTTGTTTTGAGAGCCTGTTGTTGAGATCCCTGCAAGCAGCTCCTAGGCACAAGCTCTTCTCTCTCCTAAACATACCCAGTGTACACATTTAGCTGGTCCAGCTCACTGGGCTTGGCCGTCCTGGAGGGAGCAGATTTATCTGTCAGCACTGGGAACAGAGCTAATGGCACTGGAGATGATTCCCACAAAGATTTCTACAAAGTTTTCTCGAATAAATACAACCTGCTTCAATTTGTACAAACCATCTCTGCAGAAACATTAGAAGCCACCAGTACAGCACCAATGGGAAGGAAAAGGGAGGAGCCAGGGTCTCAGTTACCTTTCTAGGGAGGATGGGCTGCTGGAGGTACCATCTGCAGAGCAGGTGAAGGCAGCAGGCACAGCCCCACCCAGTGCTGGTACATCAGAGGGGGATGTGACAGCTTTAGCATCCCAAGGTGACACTGCTGCCTGCGTGGGCTCAGCATCCCAGTGGCTAACTCCAGCCCAGTCTCACCACGAGGAGTGCCCAGCCCCAGCAGCTCTTCACCAGGCCCTCAGGAACAGATTCCCACTGCCGATGGAAAGTGGGAGCAAGTGTCAGGAGCCCTGGCTGCATCCAGGGGGGAGCAGAGCGCCATACCTGCCTCAGTCTCTTCTGAGAAGCAGGTTGGTGGGTGTTTCATCTGCTCCAGGCACCCAGTCTTTGAAGATGCTCTGAGGCAGGGGTGATTTCCAAACCCACCTGAACATGTTGCTAGCTGTTCCAAGTTGGGCTCATTTCTGCCAGCCTCTAGTAGTGTTTTCAGGGGGGCTCTTCTGAGGTTTGAAACTCTCCATTTCCTTCAGCTGACAATTCCCCAGCCCCTCTCTTGTCTACACCCCGAGGAAAAAGCAATTAAAATCTTTAAGGAAAATAGCTTCCAAAACACTCAGAGATAAAAAGGTTCTAATTAGTCTAATTTTTAGGAGAGCACGGGATGCAGGTAGAAGAAAGCTTAAGCTAGACAAACTATAGTGGAAAAATGGATCTATTAAAGCAGGGGATGCTATCAGGGAAATGAGCAATTTCCTGCAAGCCAACAAAGTCAGAAGCATTTCTGCTAAAGCCGATCTGTCTCGACTTCTCCACAGCTTTCCTCTCTACCTGCCTGGCTCTTGGCAGCCCAGCTTGACAGCTCTAATGGGGCGATTCACTTTATTGACCTATTAGCTGCCACCTGCTTGGGATGCAGCCACGGCAGATTTGCCATTGTGGAAGCAGCAGCAGACATTAAACCCTAAATAAATTTTTGGAGGCCACGGAGCAGTGTAATTAACCACAGGATCTTTGTCGAGGAAGCAGCAGTGATGGGGAGGCAGACAGGGGAACACAGAAGGCAAGGCTGCAGGAGTTGGGGGAGGACAGCATCCTGCCAGAGATGATGCAGCAGCCAAGGGCTGAGAGGAAAGGCAGGAGCCAAGGGCTGAGAGGTCAGGTTCTGTTTCATTGCTCACCCATTTTGAGCCCAGACAAGTGCTTGTCTCCCCAGCATGCTTCATTCAGGTACTCCCACTGCCAGTGTTGGCAGAGGTGGGAAGTTAGGATTGCTCCAAAACCCCCACCCTGCCACACTGTACTTATCTCTTCCCTTTCCCATATTATCTCTTCATCTGGCCCAGACACAGAGAGAGAGCAGAAGAGATGTCAAAGGAGGAAACAGAAGGGAAAGCTTTAAACACCCCGAACTGGTTCCCCTCCAGCTCCTCACTTGGCAAAGGCACAGACCTCAGCTCTCCCTGTATCTCCCAGCCAGCTCTCCTCCTGCACTCCCTGCCAGAACACCCATTGGGAAAGCTGGTACCTGCTGCCCACCCAACTCCTGAATTGCTGTGTGAAGGCACAAAGGCTGGTGACTGCTTGGGAAAAAGAAAAATATTTAAAAAAATAAATGGAGCCTTCCTCCTCAAATGTTACTGAGTTTAGGACACAACACAAAACTGTGTCAGTGCCTTGCTGCCTGCCAACAGTGCTCTCCCTTGGCAACCTGCTCCTGTGTTCACCAGCAAAAGCAAATGGAATAGCTTGGCCCTAGGAGAAGCCTCACACCCTCAGCCCTTCAGAAAGTCATCAGAGACCCTTGGGGACACCTGGACTCACCAGGATGCCTGAAATGGCAAGTGGGGAGCCAGCAGGACTTCTGCAGAGAGCTGGCAGATGCCTCTGCTCCACCTGTCTTGCATTCTCCCTAATCCAAGGCCAGTGGTCAATATGAAGGTATAGTCCTGCTTCAGAGGGCACTGCCCTCAGCTACGGAGGCAGAGGCAAGAAAACAGTTTTGATTTCTTGCCATTGATCAGGAGCCAAATCAGAATAAAGCTCAAGTCCTCCAGGCTATGGTGGAGTTGAAGTGTCAGCATTCACCCCGACATCAGCCCACCTGAGACACATCTCTTCTTCCTTCCTCACTTCAGCCCCATTCCCTGCTCTCTCCGGGTGGTTGGCATCCCTCCTGCTCTGAGCAGCTGCTGTCTCTGAGCAACACTGAAGCACTGCTGAGCAGAAGCCCTCCTCAGAAAGGGGAAAAAAACCCCAACAAAACCAAAAACCAGTATAAAAAAATATATATTCCAGCCTTTGAGCCACACTTTTAATATTTCATCTTTCTTTTCCTGCCAGAGGAAAGTAAATTCCTTATGCCAGCTGGGCTGCAATTGCAGCCCTGCATCCCTCTGCCTCAGTCAGCCCTGGCTGCCAGCCCCTCCAGACATATGGTGACCACAAGGTTCATATCCCCTCCACACAAACCCTTCTGATCCTGCATCCCTCGGTGCTGGGGTGGCCATGGAGCTGTCAGCTCAGCAGGGCCAAGGCACCAGGGACTGGGCAAGCTGCTGAGGAAGAAGAGAGATGCAAGTATTGCAGAGGAGCCCTGTGCTGAGCTCCACGAGGCCACCCAGATGCCTCTCTGGACCCACACTCATGGATGAGCTTGTCTGGGAGAGGTGACAGGTTAGCAGCCACTGGATCACACAGAGTGGCAACTGCCAATCATCCCCATGATGAAAGCCACCACCCTCGCTATCTATCAAACATCATCTGTGTCAAGCTGGTTTTTATTTTCAATTTAATGTCTGTAAAGTATTTTGGCTTGAAATTATTCTGCAGACTCTCTGCGTTCAGCAGCGCTTCCCTGTCTAGACAGAACAATCTTGTTGTCAGTGAAACAGATTCGCCCTGACATCCCCGTGGCACTCGGTGATGCAGTTGCTATTTTATTGAAAGGAAGAGAGCTAAAAAGCTCTTTCTCTTCCAGTTTTAATACGTTATTCCTGTCCATTCAACTTCAAACAAACACCTCCATAAATAATCCCGTCGCCTCTGATTTGATCTCTCTCTGCTAGGAGGGGTGTGGATGGAGAAAGGAAAAACAGCTCAACATCTGTGGGATTCAGAATCTCCCAGTGTTGCCAGCATCATGCCAGCCCTCCTGGAAGGGGGGATTCCCTCCTCTCCTGCTCTGGCTTTGCCTCTCTCCTCTGGACTGCAGACCAAGGGCTGGAGTTTGGAGATCTCACAGTAACTCGTGCAGTGAGCTGCACTCAACAGCAATTAGCTGCTGCTTTTTTTCCCTTCCAGTAGGTGCAATGAGATGATTATTGCAGTGGCAGGTAAATACTCCAACATCTAATACAAGCCACTTGAAAATTCTGAGTTTTACAAGTTCAAAGAAAAAAAAACAAACAAAAAACAACCCCAAGCCAAGCCATTCCAGACCATACCTGATTTAATTCATGTAGAACAACTCTTCAAGATGCTGCTTTCCAAGCATAACAGAGACAAAAACTGCTACAACCCCAAGTTTCCTTCTCTCCAGGCTGCCCCCTGTCCTGATGCCTTCCAAGGTGCCATGTCCACACAGTGCCTGCCCTTCAAGGAGGAAAAAAAAGAAAGTAATCAGTAACAGGTGTAAATTACATCACAGTAAACTTCACAACTTTCCTTTTTGGTCTTTAAATTTAGACTGTGATGGTGGTTGTGCCAAGGTTGTCTTACCAGAGCATTCTGGATGCCCACCCATCCAAACGACTGCTCTTTGTAGAAAGAAAATTCTTCATGCCTCATCAATGGGGAAGATTCTGTCTCTGAAGGGTCATTGATTTATTAATTACCTGTCAAATTTCTGCCTGTCCTCTGTTTTTGAGGAGACTAAGAAAAAGACCCCACTAGCACATCTGCATTAACACCGAGTCCCAGTGCTAGAGCATCACACAATAAATTGTCTCCAAACACACTAAACAAAGACGCCTGCCTCTAAATACTCAAGCAGAAAAATCCCTCTACACACTCAAATAGCACAGCTGAAATCAGGAAAGACAACCTGCTCTTTGCACAGGCACTTGCAAAGGGGTGAGCTACCCAGGAAACAGCTGCTCAGGCCACCTCTGCAGGCTGCTTTCTCACACTCCATATGATTTGAAACCTCCTGGATTCATCCCTGTTCTGACCTCCATGGAAGTACTGAGCCACTCACAGGAGCAGGCAGAATTTCCCCCCTGAACCAAGGAGCCAGCTGGCTCTGCCCTGTAGGCAAATCCCACCCCCGTGCCCACATTGGCTGGCACAGGCCTGGCACTGCCACAGCCAAAGCTGTTCCTCTGGAGCTGCTCTGTGAGATCAGCAGCTGCTCTTTTGCTCAGACCTGTATCTAGAGCATCTGTTCTCTGCTGCTGGAGGTCCGGGTCAGCTCCCAGGGAAGGCACCTTCTCTCCTCACCCCCTCCACTTGTGCAGGCAGCAGCCCCGGGATGCCCAGCTGCACAATAAACGGAGTTACAGCACCAGTGGAGCATCTGCTGTCCTCAAGGGGTGGAGGGTGTTAATGCATGAGCTAACTGGAGGTGGGAGAGTGAAGTGCTGAAAAATGATGCACTGAACGCCTCATTATCACATCCTTAATAGTCCTGAAACCGCTATGAGGGCCTCAGCCATTTCTCCTCCCCTGGGGTGGTAAAGAGCCGTTCCTGTCTCAGCAGCAGGGGCTGGTTTTCTCAGCAGAGCTGCTGGCCAGCCAAGCAGACAGGGCACCTCACAGCCTGGAGCCGTGTCCCTGCACCACCCTGCACTGGCTCCACTCAGGACATCTGCTCTGCATCAGGAGACCCTAGGAAGGGCCACAGCCTTTAGGTATCCGAATTTTACCCCCACCACCCCACTACTGCCCTCCCCAAAGAGAGGCAGACCGTGCCTCAGTTTCCCTGCCTGTATGAAAGGGTCGTAACATCTCTCAGCCACCTTAATAAAGATCTTTTGCTTGCAATTTTTCCATGTGTCTGTACATTTAAGGGAATTTTCAGCCAGTTCAGGGGGCTGGTGGCACTTCCAAGATCACCCAGGGTTACAGCTCTGCTCAGGTCTGTTTTAAAGCACAAGTAAACACATCATCCTGGATGTCCCTGTGCTTTCTCCAGTGGGAGAAGGGTGTGAGCACTGGCCAGCTGCCCTGGTCAGGCCTCTTCCAGCACAGAGCCAACAGCTCATGTCTCCATCAGCAGAGAGCAGATGTTCTAGAAGCAGGTTTCATCAAAGGAGCAGTTGCTGGTCCTGCAGACCCGAGGCAAAACCTTCTCCCTGACTTAATGAGCTGGCAAAACACAACTGTTGGGTAAAGGAGGAGGAGGAAGGAGGCATTAGCAGGTCCTGTGTCAGCAGAGTCATTTAGCTACCGTGGGGTTGGTGGCTGCACCTTCAATCCTTGCATCTTGGTTCCACTTTTCATGACACCTGCACTGAAAGGACTTGATGACTCTTACAAAATGCCAAGCAAGCTTTTAAAGAACTTCTGAACTGCCTTTTTAAGAGGCAGGGGACATGTGCACCTAATCCAGTCTTAAAACTAATGATTTAATTTACCTTAGGAGAAACAAGCCAGCAGAAATTAATATCTCCCAGTAGTATAACGTAAGCATGTTTTATCTGGAGATTATGTTGATTAAATCATCAAGTACTATCATCTTCCCTTCCTACCTCAATAAGATGGAGAAAGCAAAAAAAAAAAAAACCTAAATAAACCTTCAACCCTAAAAATATAGATACAGACTTCTAAGCCACAGGAGTAAACTGCACATTCATCTCCAAGCACTCTCCAAGCTCAGCAAAGCGTGCACACAAGGCTCCCACCCTGGCAGGAGCTGTTCCAGCTGCTGTGGTATGAAGAGGTAAAATGAAGTTATGTGTTCAGAATGGAAGTGATACCAGGAGATGAAGGCTGGAGGAGCTTAGAGGCAAGTGGAGGAGTTACATTTACAAGGTTTCACTCTGCAAATGTAACTGCAGAAAATCAGAGCTGACCTCTCAAGGCTCTATGTCTGCTTTTGGAGTGTAACACCAAGGCCATTAGTCATACAAGCTGGAAATTCAGGTGGCTTAAATCCACCAAGCAGGGAGGCAATGTCTGAGCTGGTGAATCAACGAAGCCCAACCTTGACTTTCTCACCTGCTGAGGGTGGTTTTTCAAGACAAAGCCCATTCCTGTGGGGCTCAGCTGCACACACTCTCCTGCAGCTTTCTGCCAGGTAGTCGTGCAAGGCCACTCCACATTCAGTGGCTTTGTCTGCTGGCTGTTGGGATTACTAGTGGAGTGCTCTAGAGCCTTTGGGCTTCAGAAGCACAACAACTTCAGAAGCACACCACCTTGTATTTAAAGTCAATTCAAAACCACAGTGGTGAGTTTGAAAGCGTCCCTGGAGAATGACAAAGGACCTTGTTAAGCTTGTGGCAGAAGAAAAGGGGTCCAAGGTCAATTAAAAAAAAAAATAAAAGAATCCCTACAACAGCAAGCTTCCTCTGGAAAAGCAAACTCTAAATACTGTTTATGCTGAGCCTCAACACCAACAACAGGTCTCCAGCAAATGATCTGTACTTACAAAGCCAAACCTCAACATGAGCAACATGGACTCACCCTCCTAGTCTGTTGTTATACAAGTCAGCGTTAGTGTTTATGAAATAAGTGGATTTTCCAAAGGGAGGGTGATTAACAGATGCAGTTTTATTTGCTTATTGGAAAGCTGGGGCTAGCAGCAAGCTTCTGCCAGCAGTGCTAAGGGTGGGTTGCAGCACCCACAGTTGCCTGCCTCAGTTTCCTCAATAAAAAGAATAATTATTCCAGTGTAGCAAGAGAAGAAGCCTTCAGAAGAGAAACGCATTATCTGGAAAATTATTTTAATAACAAGATGAAGTTATCAAGAGGAGCTTTACACCCAGTGCCTCATGCAGGAAAACATCTCCAGGAAAATACCCTGTCCCTGCAAGGGGAATTAAAAAAAAAAAGCAGCCAACTAACCAAAATACACTAGCATCAGGTGAAAAAAGGAGCCACAGTTTCAGGTTCTACAAGGAGTTCTCAGCAGGAGTTGCTCCTCAGAAAGGAGACAATGTGCTGACTTGCAGCCTAACAGATCTGGAAGCTGCAAGAATTTTCCTGACTTAACTTTCTCATTATTCATCCCTGTGGCCCTGCAAACCTGCACAATGAGCAGAGGATGGTTCTGAGAGTCACCTTCAATACCTTGCAATTTCAAACTCAGACCCAAGCCCCTTTCTCACCTAGAAGCAAACCACGTCACCTTACCCTGCAAATCAGGCTTCTGTGAAATGATTCAGGGAAAGTAAATTTGGAACAATTCTTCACAATCTTCTGATGTCATTTTACAATAGAAATAACCTCTTCTGACCTCCTCCCTCTGCAGGCGCTGCTGCCTTCCCAGGTGTGAACAGCATCTCCCTTCTGGGCTTCGTGCCTCCTTCAGTTCAATTAACAGGCCCCCCCAAAAGCCTGAGGACTTCATTACTTCTAAATGAAACATCCTCAAACACACTAATGCCACTTGGCTTCTGCAGGACCCTTGTTCCAGACAAGGCTGACATTTTGACAGCACTTTTCATGCTTCTTTTCCCTGAGCCAATGCACCATTACACCAAGTTTAATTTTTAGGATGGCTAGAAAAATCTCTCCCTCTAAGTAAATATTAGATAAACATCTATACACAGCATGGAATTGCATGTCAAGGCGCTCAATAAAACCTTCTTATCTGCCAAGAACAAGCCTGACAAATCCTTGGTACAGATGCCTTTCCCTCCAAGTTTAAATTGTACATGGAGTCCTGGGAAGGGAGGGGTTTCCACTCACGGATCAGCACCACGGCTCCTGAGCCTCACCCACCCTGCTGAGACACTGCCCTTGGAAAGGAGGATTTTGAGAAGATAGAGAGAAAAAGCATTACAGAAAAAAAAGAAAAACACAGAGGCTGCTTCACCTCTACCCTCTCAGCTGGAGCTTGAGGTGCACTGGGAGAGCGTGTGCTGCCTGCAGACACCACCTTTGCCACATCTCCTCCTCCCCTGGCAGCCCTGCAGGCAGCACAGACTGGAGAGGATGGCTCAGCTCCTTGTGACCTCCAAGTCACAGCGTTCTGCTGCTGCTCACTCTTTTCTAAGCAGAAAATTTAGCTGAGGGACTCACTCCTTAACCTCAGTGCTCCCAACGGACCAGATCTACAAGCACCTGCCCTCCCCCCTTTTTTTTAAAACACTTTCCCCCTCTCCCCAGTCTCAGGGCAGAAACCCTTCACAGGAGATCAAAGCTCACAGACATCAGCCAGCATTTCTTCCTGCCCTAACAAACCTTTAGCTCCATGATGCCCTGCCAAAGCCAGAATGCCTGTGATCTCCAGCAAGATGGACTTAATCATCTCTAGCTAGAGAGTTCTACCTCGGGAGGGAGAGATCCTCTTTTCCATTGGGCTCAGGTCTTCTGAGGGTTGTCTCACACAAAATCCTTCTGCTGGAATCTTTGCAGACACCATCGTTCCACACTCAACATACCACACAAGCAAATGATTAATTATCCCCAGTGAGCTGCCATCTGTCAGCCCATCACTGGCAGAGCTGATTAACAGACCATCCCCATGTTCTTCACCTACCGCAGAGGAAAACTTGCTGTCTTCCAATGGTTTGGGCTAACACATTTTCACTTGGGACTTGAAACCAGCTTCTCACAGTCAACTACCAAATGTAGCAGTAACTCATTATCCATCAGGTCACTTGCTCAGGACCCTGCCTCAGCCTGTCCAGCTGGATGAAGAAGAGACACGAGGGGAATGCTAAAGAAGAGATGATGTGCTGCGAGGTGTAGATGAAGTTCTGATGTGACTGAAAGCCCAGAGCAAAACCTTAAGAAGATTAAGTTGCCAGCAAGTCCAGAGTATAAGGAAGGAGGAGGGCATTTCTATTCTAGTGAGTAAGGGACACAGCTCTCAGTCTTCACAGATCATTGCACTCCTGTGCCTCAGCCTCCCCAACTGGCTTATCAAAGTATGTTTCCATTTACTTCTCTCTGCAGAAACCTTGGGGATTTGCATATCAGGAACACTCTGGGGGGTACAACCACTGCCAAGACAGGCAGCTGTGGGTGCTGGATGCCCTTCACAGCACTGACCATGCAGGAAAGCAGGATGATCTCCCAGCCACGCTGCCTTCTCCCACCCGTTCCGCTCAGCAGCAAAGATTGCCACAGCAACAGGAGGCAGAGGAGAAAAAAAAAAATTTCTCTAGAAGATATTTGGTTGCTTTTTAGCGAATTGACATCAGAGAATTCATTTAGAAATACACCGAGAGCACGTCGGTGTGAAATTGGAAGTGAGAGTGTTGAGATGAGTGAAGCACATGGGGTGAGGAGATGAAACAGGCAGGTTCACCTGAGCCAGATGCAGCTCGAGAGGCCTGCGGGAGAGTGAAGGATGTCAGGGCCCATCAACTCCATCGATTGCTGGAGGGGTGGGCCCGTGCAAACCTCATGAGGTTCAACAAGGCCAAGCACAAGGTCCTGCACGTGAGTTGGGAGCACAAATACAGGCTGGGTGGAGACTGGGTTGAGAGCAGCTGCAAGGAGGAGGATTTGGGGGTGTTGGTTGACAAGAGCAGCCCTGTAGAAGCACATTCAGCTCACTGCAAACAGGCACAAGTGACAGACTTGCAAAGAGGCAACACCTGCAGTCCCCAGGGATAAACCAAGTGCACAGAACCTGCCTGGCCACACACCACATTCTTCTTCATCTGACACTCTTCACTGGTTCAACAATGGATCTGGCAACAAAAAGATCCAGGAGCAGTGCAAATGTTGACTAAAACATCTCGAAAAGAAACGTAGCAATGCCTCCAGTAAATTCAAGTAAATTTGCAACAATCCCATTGAAAAGGGAGTTGTAAAAATGCACAGAGGGTAGGCTGGAAGAGCAAGAAAATGAGTGTGTTACCTGGGCTTCTGGGCTTGTGCTTCTGCCTGGCCACATCCATTCCTTAGATCCCCATTACACAGGTAGAAATGCACCCTCCAGAAGCACCTCAGGCCCTGTCATTCTGCCCAGGAATAGGGCAGATACACAAAGAGCTGAGGTGTAATTGAGATGGAGAACCTGCCAGGTCTGCTGGAAAGGGACAAACCCCTCTGCTCTGCTCAGAGGCTCTGCAGATTAATTCCTTTTGTTACAGCAAAGGGTAACCAGGAACTAGGAGCCTCGGGAAGGCCACAGGCAGCATTTAAAGCTGTTCACATCCATTAGGAGGCAAATCCATTGATATGTTCCCCCAGGTCTTTAGCACTGGTGCAGCAGAAGGCAGCCACAGGCAGAAGATTCTGCAATGTGCCAGTTCCAAACACATGCTGCTGCATCTCTGGTGCTCCCTGTGGCTCTCAAATGCTCCAGAGCAAACTAAATCCTTACACTTCTTTGAGAAAGTCTCAGAAGAGAGAAGCTGACTGCCCCAGAAACCCCTGGCTACCCTAATCCCAGCCATTCCCACAAGCCACAGCCACACCTCAGCAGCAGTCCAGGGAAGAGAGCAGCACCAGCACAGCTTTGAACCCCACAGGGTCTGCTCAGTGCTCATCTTCACAGTGCCTGGGAAGGACCAGCACCCACCCCTATCTCCTCAGAGATGGATGAAGTCCTCAGCAAGCCAAGCCCTGCTGTGGCACTGGACTGCCAGCCAATTGCCTTTCTTGGGACACAGGTTTTCTGTCTTCAGGCAGAGACCAGGGGACAGCCACTTTATTTCTTATTTCACCCAGTCTCTCAAAGCTCTCCTCAAAACAGTAATTTCAATGAAAGAGGAAACAAATCAATAGTTCTGAATTTTTCTTAGGGGAGAACATGAACAACAGCCTGAGCCTAGGCTGGTAACTATTCTGTCAGCTTCATCGTGTTATTTCCCTTCCTGAACTGCAAAACTCCACACTTGGTACAAAATGAGACCTAATCAATACTCCAATACTGAAATACCATTACAGAACACACATTCCTGGGGCCAAAGTGGTGTGTGAAACTCTTATGCCATGTCTTATGGCCTTTGGGACACTCTTAAACCAAGGGGTTTAGCAATGTCCAGTTTCAGTGGATGAGATTTTATTAATATCACAGAAACCATCTCAGAATGTTTGCCTCCTGCATTTATACTAATTTTGTGCAACTATATTAGATGGTTTAGTATCATCAGTATTCACCCGATACCTCATGATGTATGAGGTTTGGAACACTGCTTCCTAATCATATTAGAAAAAACATTCATCTGACTAAGTATAAAATTTAGTTCATGGGCAAAAGGATATTTCTTCCCCATAAATGAATAATTCTTCAGTATTCTGACACAATCTTCAGCTATTTGTTTCAACAGAAATTAATTATTTGTCAGACATCCACTAGTTCCTTGGAAAAAACACAAACAACTCCACCTACCTTTTAATTTTATGAGGCAAGCAGACACAGAGCCCTGAGCCAGCCACTCTCCAAACCCATGTTCAGCCAGTGCCAGGCTGTTCACCTCAGCACCTCCCAGTCACTGATTCCAAACAGGATTTAAACCAGCAAGCAGCAACCTTGATTTAAGACACTGACTTTAACCTTGACGTGCATTGGTGTTCATTAAAGACCATTAGCTTTCATAAACTGGGACAGCCATTAAAACAGCAGAGATCTGCAGGAAATCATCACTGGCAGAAGAATCCTAACTCAAAAATATGGAACATTAATAAAGTTAAATGAAAAATGTATGTTTCATCATTATTATGATTTATTCCCCCACCCTCAAGATTTGGGGCAGAACACAGGGATACAAAGTGGAAGTAAATGAAGAATGACAAAGCCATCTTAGGCACACGGGACAACTGATGGGTTTCAAATTTCCAATTGATTAAATGAATCAAGAGCTGTTTCCAGGGGTTTAGATCTCTTGGTTCCCAATCCCTCAGGATGCTCAAAAGCAGCCCAAAGCTTAACTAGCTCTTCCCATGCTGCTGGTCAGTGTCTGTAGAAGGGAGTTTACAAACCCATCCTGCTTGTTTCTACACACCATGGAAAATATTTTGCACATGTCTTTTGCACCTAGATGGTATTTACATTTTGGGTTCTCTGAGACCCTTTCCCTTTATTTCACTTATTTCTCAACATCTGATCAGAGGAAAAAGAAAATCCCAGAGACTTCTGTGGGAATTTTTGGATCTTGGGGAGATTATATAAACTCAAACTGTTCTTTAGGCACATTTATTAACTAGACTGAAATGAAGAATATTATAGTACACAGCATTCATATTTAGTTGAAATACCAGCATTGACTCCACTGTAAAGAGACAGGTATTTCATGTATCACAAGATACTCTGGCATTCCAAGCTGCAGTTGATGTTACTTGTTAAAGGCACTTCCCAAATCCAGCATAACATTAAAATAGTGAAATTCTTTAACTGGAATATGTAGTTTCAGCAACAATGGGTTTTTACTAATTCTTAGGGAAATTGAAATATTCTTTTGTTTTCTAAAGACTTTACATTGTATTAATTTTTTAGGTTTGGACTAAGTAAAATCAGTAACAACAAACCCTAAACACCCATTCAGATTTCTTAACTCAATTAGCATTTGCTATTTACTTCTCTGTAAGAGCCTAACAGGTGGTTTAATTTTTATTTTCCTGGAAGAGGAAGGATCTTATCTATTCACAAGGGGTATAGCAATTCCTTGCTCTTTTAGGCTTTGTTTTCCCAAGCAGCCCAGAAATGTTTGAGAAACTACAACCAACCAGGACTTCTCTTGTTAAATAACTTTGTCCCTTTACACAATTCCAGACTATGCACGTGAGCTAAAAAGACAATTTATTAGCATTCATCCTAGGAAACAGCCTCTTTTGAAACCTTCTAGTGAATGTGATGTCAAAGAGCCCCTGGAAGATGGTTCATTTATCTGACTTCCCAACCTTTTGAACATCTAATGGCTGGGGGGGGGGGAGGGAAGAGCCTTTTTTATTTTGCACTTGATCAACATCACAACTCATTTCTCAAGGAAAAAACAAAAACAAACCAACCACTTCACAAGTCAACACCCAACTACAATGCAATCCTCAAGAAATGTCTATTTTTGGCAGAAGGTTCACCTTTCTTTCAAGTTACTGTAACCAGGAGCTAAACCAATTTATTACATTTACTTTATATGCTATTCATGAGAATTAAATCCTTTCATACCTGTAGCAAAGCCCTTTCTGTTCACTGAGGGTTTGCATTCTTCAGGAGACTGATGTTAGACAGGCAAATAGCAGACAGAAAAGCCAATTTTCTCTTAGAATTTAAACAAGACCTTGTCCTTTTCCTTGAGTCACTTGTCTCTATTTTTCCAGCCAGTGGCAGGAAATCTTCATTTCTACAGCTGATGTCTCTACTCCTGATCTCCACGTGCCTCATCTTTGCCACAACACGTTTTGAGCATCCTTCTAGGATTAAATCTATCCTGCTGCCCTGGGTGCACAGCAGAGCACTGCATGTTTATCACTTCCAGCCTTGTAAATGGCACAGGCCATTACAGAACAGCCTGCCTGAAAAAAAACCCCAGCATACAATAGTCATTTGTACTTTGTTAGAGGAGACACAGCTACTTTTCAGAGAGATCAATGAAGGTAAGAAATAGATTCTTATTTTACTGAAAGGATGAAGCAGCCTTAAAATAAAATACCTTCAGGGGAGTAGTTGAAGTAGAGCTAAGAGGGCTACAAGCCCACACTCAGGACTGACAGGAGCAGAAATTTCAGGCCAAAGGTTGATCCAGGGGCACTGGGGAAGCTGGCAGTGGGTAAGGAACTGAGAGAAGGAAGGTCTACAAACCTCATACATCCTTCCTGGAGATCCAAGATCAAGTTTTGGGAACTTCCATGCTGAAGTCTGCCCTGAATCAGCACCAGTTTACATCACCCATCATTCCAGTACACTGAGTCTGTGTTGCTTTTCACCACAACTCCCAGCCCAAGGCTACACTCCTTGATTACCTGTAACAGCCCCAGAGGACTCTTTAAATCAACAGTAACTTTCTCAGCAGAGCTGAGTGTCCACAGCAGGGTTCCAGAAGAGGGAAATGTTGCAACACTCCCACAGGTATTTGCTTCCAAAAGACTCTTCAAATTCCAGTTAGGGCAGGAACTAGAAATGTGTCTCATTCCACCCCCCCTCCTCCCCCCAAATATCAGGCTACAGCTGATGGAAAAACAGGCTTCTGGTTGTGAGAGCAGCTTTGCTTTCCCCTTTCTGCCAAGGAATGGGGATGGTGAGAAGATGTTGATGCAGATTAAGATGTGATGCCTAAGATCTTTAATTAAGCTTACACAATGTGCACCTAGACCACGCCTGGCTCCAGAACAGCTGCTGCATTTCCACACACCTTTAAAATTATTCCCAAAAAAAAAAAGGTAGTGTTACAGGAGCAGAGAGATCACCTGCCTGTGAGCAGGTTGGCAAGATAGCTCCCCAAAACTGAATCAGTTTCCAGCTATTCCCACAAACACACACGTTGATAAAATGAGATACAGAGGAAATGAATCCCGCTCTTCACACTTTTTATTGTTAAGAACTATGTTTGTTTTAAGGCTGAGTGACAAATCCTGTTTGGTACATCATCACCTTATTAAAAACCTGTCACATGTGCAGAGAATGCCAAGTTATATTCAGTGTGCTGTTAACTTGACAAAAATACAGCCTGCTGCTTTCCATCCGACTAACAGCAGCGAAGGTGGGAGGGAGAGAGACACCCTCCCCTTTCCCCACCAGGGCTCCAGCTGAAACTCTAAACACAGGAAAAAAACACAGGTAAGAGATGAGAATCTCAGCTGAACTCTCCACTCGGATCCAGACACAAAGCAGTTACTGGGCTGTGACTGCCACCCAACTGTGGAAAGCAAAAGAAATAGAAACAGGCGTTTCAGATACTCCATTTATCCAGGTAGGAAAGAAAGGCTCGACTGATGCTGGCCAAGGCAGCAGTTCAAGGGCAGAAAACATGATGCCTCAACATGACAGATACTGATAAAGGCAGAAATGACAACTCTTCTTCTGTCCAGCAATCAAAAGGAGCACAGAGCTCTGTTGCACAGCAGACCTGACTGCACTGCCAGCACTGGGGGTGCAGCTCACTGCACACGGTGGTTTCAGCCATCAGCAAAAGACTGGGAATAATACAGGGATACCAGTCACATTTTCAACATCTTGGGGATGCATCACTACCAGCACTTGAGCATTTTCACTGATGCTGGTGGAGGGCAAGTGTAGAATCCCAACATTATCTCTCCAGTGACTAAAACACCCTTCAAAAGGAAACTCTTGCATGACATTTGGGGGAATGAAGGTTTCAGCTCAATGCTACAAGCACATCAAAGTTGCTTTCTACTCTGTACCACGCTTCTTCGGAAGACACAATAGATCCAGTATCTTCTAGCAGCAGGATTCCAGCATGACCTGCTACTCTGAGCATCTACAGGGGTTGCAATTTCCCTTCTGACTCTCTCCATGTCTGAGTGGTTATACTCACACGTGTAGTCTCACTGTCTGCAAAGTCCAGGTAATTAATCCTTGGCTTTACACTCGTCCACCTAGTTCAGGAAATGACTTCAGCAAATAGATGTACTCATTGAAGGTTTTTTTTTTAATGTGAAGAGAAATGGAAGCTTCTGATTAACCACATGTGACTGCTTAACTACATTAAAATCAACTGGATTTTCAGCAGTTTCTAAGCTGTTCACACTTTCCTAAAAAAAAAAAAAAAAGCCTCAGTGCTCAAGTCTTTAAGCAGTTCATCCAATAGAACTGATGTCATGTACCAGGTATTTACAGACACATCTTGGCTGCAGCTGAAAGCTGGCAACATTAGTCTCCTTTTGCCTAACAACTCGAGCCTTGCAGGAAAACAAACCCCCAGAGAACAAATCACCTCAGGTCTCAACAAGAGAAGCCTCTTCTGCTGGGCTGCTTGAAAACAGAATCGTTCAGGTTGTTTTCAACATTTGAGTCCCATCTGTGCATCAAGAAAATATGAAAAACTCACGATGCAAAGTCTTCTTAAATAGTCACCCAAAATATAAAGAAAGCATACAGAAGCTTGCTGCAAAATCCAGAAACAGTCCAGGGCAGTGCTTGGGTATCACTAAAGACTTAAGGACTAGAGAGGGATTATGTGGCCAGCCACAAACTGTCTCAACATAAGAGGTCATGGCAGTGTTCTCCAGTGCTGAGTGAACAGACTCTGCCATTCCTCCTTAGAGGTTTGTCTATTGGTTAAAAAAAAACCCCAAACAACAAACAGAACAGAAAACAAACAACAAAAAACCCCAGAGAAGACCAGGGAAGAGCAGAGTCATGCAGCTGATCGGCGCCGAATCACAAAAACACCTCGCTGCAGCTGGCCCAGGTAGATTCTCATCTTTGTGCTGTCACTGGTTTTCCTCACCCAGATCTGCATGGAAGAGAAAAGAAAGTAAGGAGCATGGAAAGATACTGGGGAGAAGAGAGAAAACCCACAGTCAATAATTCACAGAGAAGTCCAGGTATTTATATCACCAGCTTTGAACATCTCTGCTACTTGGGGTGCACAGATAATTTAGCTTAATCCCTTCTCCCTCCTCACATTAGACATTTGCAACCTGAATAGCAAATGAAATGAGGTTTCTGGCTTTACCCCCTTAACTTCCCACTCAAAACAGTCATCAAGAAAAATTACTCCTTCCAAGCATCATCAGGAAAGCAAGTTTCCTTCTGCTGCAACAGAACTCCGGCATTAAGCTTTACCTAATCAAGAATAAGTCTCTCTGGATCCACAGATCATAAAATCTATCTATCTATCCTGAGATTTGCCCAGACAAGTAACTATTAGTGAAATGAAAAGCTTATTCTGAGTTTATTCAGTGAAGCATTTCTCACATTGTATTAAATAAATCGTATCTGAAGATAAATGAGCCTCTCCTTTAAACACCTGCATGGAAGAGTTCACATAACTCACCCATACACAGCATGTTTCAAAGGACAAATTGCTGCCATGGAGCCAGCCACTCAGCTTTTACAAAAATAAAACACACTTTCAAGAAGTTTAGACCCAAATACCTGCACTTGAAAAATCCAATCTGAGCAAAACTCTGCATTTTAGCATTCTAAAGCACTTAAAGGTGTTTAAGTGAGCACATGCAAAATCAGGAGTTGGCAAGCTGTTAGTAGGAGGGTATTTTAGGACACCAGTCCACTACTGCCTACTGCAAAAGACTGTAAAGTTAGTGTTGGCATGTAACTTTTCCAGAGCACTGGGGTTTTGTATACTGCAGCAGCTACAGGCCTGGCATGGTAGGTTAATTCTATTTAAATTATAAATTGACTTGACTAGCAAAAGCCCTCAGCATAAAATACATTTCATATTTGCCTCCATGTCTGCTTCAGTTCTTTCTCTACAGGTATTAGAATCTACCTTCAATAATCATCTCTCCACTGCAACATTTCCAAGAATTGGATGTTTTACTAGCCCTCCCCCAAAAAATCTTACACCTACAGACTCTGAGCAGGAGCACAGAAGAAATATGTACACTTCTGCATTCTACCACAATATCAGGGGTGTATTTGTTTGGCTACAGTTAAGTTCCATTTGGAGGGAAAAAAAAACTCAGTTTGAAATGACCACAACAGTGACATTACTTCTTAACACTAAAAACGTGCCACACAGTTCAGAACAAGAAATAAATCAAGACTTTGTGAACTTTCAATTCCTGTTTTAGACATGCAATGTATTTTGCAATCAGGAGGGAACATCTATTAATTCTAAAGAATTGAAGATGATGAATAGGAACCAAAATTAATCTTCCAATTTCTTTTATTCCTAGTCTGTGAAAGAAAAGTAAGACTTCCAAACTGAGACTACTGAAGAAACTCATGGGAATCCAAAGCTTTCCTGCATATACTGAAGGGTTTACTGTTGTGAAAAGCCACACCACTGTTCCATGCATATGGTCAGATTTCCACCAGTGTAGTATTTGATTTACAGTTTCCAAGGGAATCACATTGAAAGCAGCAGAAATATATTCTGCCTAGATCTAAAAACATCACCAAGTTTTAAAATGTTGGTGCTGGGAGGAGATCTTTGGTTTGTTTTTGAAGGGGAATCACCAGAGCTCAGTGAGAGAGGCCTGCAGCCAATTACAAAACTCAAATCTAGATAAAAAAACTGAATTAGACCCTCATGTGAATAAAGATGTTTCTGATACACCTTCTCAGTTCAGATTCTGTCTTGGCTTTATATAGTGGCAATGAAGCAGCACATGGCAGTGCCAGGTCTCCTCCTCAGCCTCTCAAAAAAACCCAAAACAACAAAAAACCCAACCAACCACCCCACAAAGCCAAAACTAAACCCCTCATCTCAGTGGAATGAATGCAGTAATAATGAAATGATTATACTTCCCTCAGGCTTCAGGTAAGATGCTCCCAAAAGATTGAGTTTTAATGTTACAGGTTAACAGTAAGAACTTTAAAATACAGCACTGCTAATTTGTTTAAGCACATCCATTAGTGTGCTGCTGCTACTACTACTTTATCTAAATAACCAGCTGTTGAGCTAACAACTGTTACTGCAAGGGGAACAGTTGTGACACCAAGCACATCCCATACGCAACTCATTTTGTTGAAAATAAACTCTTTTTCCCTTAGCTGCCAAAACAAATTAAAATGACTTTGGTGGCTGATTGAAGAGAAGTCCATTCAAGGCTGTTATTTGTTTCCTTGAAGGGTCTGGAATCCTCAAGCAAAGAACCCACAGCTCCCTTTGCCCAAGGGATGTGCTGCTTGAGCACCAGTGAGCAGCAGGATTCCCATCAATCTTCTGCACACATCTCTCTTCACCTGCTTCTTGAAGTCTTCATCATTAGCCACATGGAAATTGTCTCAGGCAAACCTGTCCCCTGCCCTGTCTCCCAAGTGGGTGATGAATGCTGCCAGGAAAAATGGTCTCCCCCTGCAACAACCAAATCTGGTGACAAAATTTTTCCTCTTCTGATTTTGCAGTGGGATTTTGGGTTTAGTTTTGCATTAATAACTGTCTGTGTGGTCTTGAAATAACAGAACTGGACCTGAGGAATGCAGTGGCAATGAGAGGCAACACAGCAGCTCTCCCCAGCTCTCCTGCCTGAAAAGCTTTTGCAGGCAAAAGGCAGGCTCATGCTTTAGAAACACAGCTCATCTGTCTCTAGATGTCCCTCCCCAGTTTTATCTTGAATTCAGCTTCTTCAGACACCAGATAACTGCATCTTTTCTGAAGGTGATACTGATTTTCTCTTAGTCCTTACTAGACAGCCATCCACCTGCCTATGCTGACCCACAGCTCTCCCCACTCCCATGAAAACCAGAGCAGCCCAGTACCTCATTGGCACCCACAGAACTGATCACACAGCTGATCTTAGTATTCTCTTTAGACTCCAGATAAATGGCCTGGCTCTTGTGGTACCTGCAACAACAAAAGAAAGTAAAATAAACCTATGAAACCATTATGTGTTCAAAGACTGAGAAAAGCAGCAGTAGTAAAGCTAGGATTCTGTGAGCATTAGGAGAGTAAACAAAGTCCATTCCTTTCCCACAGCACCTTCCCCATCTTTGCCAACACAGCAGGTGGTTTGATTCCACACACACAAGCTCTGCATTGAAATGCTGCTTCAGAATGCATGGAGCTTGCTCAATTCACATTCACTTAGTCACCTTCAGTAATACAAAGCTACTAGCACACCACCACCAAAGGGAATTGTGCTCAGTGCAGCCTGTCTATTGTTTAAAACAGACACCTCAAATGTCTAATCCTGTCTGGTTTTGGGGAAATAGCCAGAGCAGGCAGTGGTGGGTAACTGATCTCTAAGAGGTTGTGTATACCTGCCAGAAGGAGCCATGTCTAAGTGTATTCATTCCCCAATTCCTTTTTTAAAGCATATTTTGGTCATTTTATATATAACAAAGTAAAAATTCTTACACTCCTAACTCTGAACTGCTCCATTTCATGGTCTTACCCTCTTTGCTCAGTGTTTCTGCTCAGGGCTGTACTTGAGGAAACTCCCAGGTTTCTGTTTATTCTGCCTGCAAGAGTTCCAGGGGCAGAACTAATTGTACAGAAACAGGTTATTTGGAAGTAAATAGTCTGCATCAAGAGATCAACAAAATGCTTTACAGTTAACAAAAGCTCAACTCCCTTTCCACCTTCACCCCTTGGTATTTAACTGGGCAATCCAAGCTGGGAATCCATTGTGCAGAGATTCCCTCCCTGGCTGCTCTGCAGCCTGACTGGCTGACAGCCCTTGGTCAAAATGCACAGATCTGCATAATCATGGTGATTTCTACAAGAACCATCCTGTAAATATGGAAGCTTTCCAAGAGTTTATTCCACAATCTCTTCCTACTGGCTCGTGTACCCAGAATTTTCACACTGCTTGCCAGTAACAAGCAGCAGTGTCAGCTCTCAGCCTTCCAAACATATTCATTACCCATGGGCTGGGCAAGATCATGAATAAAACCCACCAACCCCAGTCCTGCAACCTCCATGTGCCCAACCATTAATCTTTCTTCCTCATTGTACCAGGGAGGATGTCAGTGGGTTCTAGAGCAGTGATCTGAGCCAGAAATCTCAGTTTACTGAGCCTGGGGCATCATTAATTGATACAAAGAACAGCATCAGCTACTACAAACCAGACCTCACCAAGGCAGGGCATAAAAATCTCACTCCAGCAGCAGCCTGCCATGCCATGCTGGGCTGCAAGGACGATTCTGAGTGCAGAAGATACCACTGCAAGTGACAACACTCAAGTGATACCTGTGCTGGCACTGACAATGAAATCATTCTCCCATTCAAAGCTGTTTCTTTCCATTTTGGATTGCCAGTGAATTCCAAAGCTAATGACTTAGCTTCAGCCCTGGGATTTCTCCTCCAGGGTTACAATCCATCAGTAAATGGATTTAAGGTAAATCCAGGGAGGTAAGAAGTTTTAGTTCAGCACTGTTTTCACAGAGAAGTGGTCCCCATGCACATGGAAACACGAGTGAGCTGAAGGCACAGCAGCCTGGCACATCCCAGCTACACCTCCAGGTCTCAGCCTCCTGCTGAGTGCACAGCTCCAGAAGGGAACAGAGGGGTAGAACTGAGGGAAAGGCTTCAGATGAAAAGTGCAGTGGAATTTAAGTTGGCTCTCAAGAGAAGGAAAGCACCAAACTACTCCTGCTTTTGCAGCAGATAAGTAAGGCAAGCAGAAATATTTTGTAGCAGAAAGTGGAATGATTTTGCTGAAAGTCCAGGATTTTTCAACTGCATCTCCATCAGAAGCCTGAAAGAAATCACTCTGTGTTATTGTAGGCAAAGCTAAAAGCAAAAAAATGGTTGTTTTACAGCAAACTGTATTTTAGGCTCTGACAGGAGGAGGGTGGCCACGAAGCAAATTGCCTGTGGATAAAAAAAAAAAAGTCTAATTCCACATTCATCTGAAGCTGCCTATCCAGAGTTCCCACTTTGGAGACATGGTTGTGAAATGTCTCTGCAAGACCTTAGGGAGTCCATTACTAGCCTTAAACATTCCCTGGGTCCTTCAAGGCTGCTGTCAGGAAACAGAAAACACAATCACTCCTGAGCTGCCAGTTTTATTATTTCTGCAGCATGGCAGCAGCTAAAGCCTTAATACATCTTAGAAAAAAATTACCCTCCCACTAGCAAGAGCTACTTCATTATTTTAAAATACCAGCTACTTTGCACAAGTACTATTACTATCAATCAGAAAAAAAAAAAAAATCTAAGCAGGATTATTACAGCCAGAAAAAAAAATTAACTACTTATCTTAAACCAGCATAAAAACAAGGAAGACAGGAAAGGCAGCAGCTGGAATTCCTGACATTGAGATGCCCATGACAACTGAATTCCACAAATAAAAATATCTGTTAAGTGCTTTATGTCCTAACTAGGTACCTTTCAGAGAGCTTGTGCTTTTAACAGATGGATCTGGGCTCATGGAAGCTCTCCCAGGTTTCAATTTGGAGCTTTACTGACAGATTTACTCCAGACTCTGGCCTTTTACTTTTTGCTTTTAAACTTCTGCAACACTTTACAACACTGCACATGCTTAATAATTCTGAGGAACAGTTTATTCATCTAAATATATCCTAGAGGAGAGTCACTTTACAGCAAAAAAAGTTATGAAAGCAAAAAAAAGCAAACTTCTTTGTGAAATGACAAGTAGCCTGTTCCATTCCTGCCTGCCCCATGCTTCAGCTCCAGGCAACAGCTTTTAGCAGAGCTGAATACACTGAGCCCTCAATGAAGCATCAATGTCAGCAGACAAGGAGAAACTGACCAGCTGTACAAGGTGGCTGCTGTGTAGAAAACCAGCTTCACATCTATCATTTCCCATGATAAAATTACAACCTTGTCCCTTGTTGTTTTCAGCCACCAGAACACCAAACAGGCTCCAGATAATCACACGACTTGCAAACTGTGTTCTGCTCCAGGGGTACTACATTGCCCCCCTGGATTAGCCAGTTTTTCAGGTCTCAAAGATTAAGTTTAAGACCTACTAAGAGTCCTCTGCAAAATTTAATCTTTTCCTTGTGTTTTGTGAGGTTGCACAGCTCTATGCCCATAAAACTTACCACAGGCTAAATCCAATCAGCAGTTCTGAAGTTGCTTCTCCCATGTGGGTTTGATCTTTAAAGGTTATTTGGATTTATTAGAAACATTTTTCATCCTGCTCATCTGCTGCATGCCATTTCTTCTGCCACCTTGTGGAACGATGGGCTGGTGCTCTCCAAAAACCAAGCACCAGGACTGGGAATCCCACAGACACCAGTGGAGTGGCAGTCACAGGGTGTCTGGATCCCATCTGAGCAGCTTCACAGCCACATGATGCTGCCTGAGGCTGGCAGCTCTCCAGCCTCCCACTGGGTTTGACAGAGCCATTTCCCAAGTGTCAGTGTGCACGACTCACTGCATGGCACAGACTGAAGTCACCTTGCATTCAAAGCAGCAAGTGACTCCCAGTTTACCCCAGTCACCACCATTAGCCCTTGGAGGGAGCAGCAAACCTCTGCCCAAAGACATTTTGTCCTCAAAATTCTTTTAGCAAAGCAATTTTTTCTCTGCAGCCTTTGGATCCTCACTACACTGATTAAACTCAGCATTTTTACCAGGACCTACCATCTCTTATCATAGTAGAGTTTTCCATCTTCTATCCTGGCTTCAAACCTCTGTGCTGGAGACTCTGCTGGTGTAGCTGGGAGGTGTTCAGGGGAGGAGGGAGAAGCTGAGGACAGGAGAGAGGATGTGTTTAGAGACCAGCATGTGTCCACTACACAGCAGCACATCTGACTGCAGAACTGCCATGAATAAGGTCATACTAAACAGAAAAATTCACATTTCCATCAGAAATGATGTTCTGTATTGGGACAAATAAGTCAGTCAGAGTACAGAAATGACATTATTCATGGAAATAGAATATGCATCTGAAAATAAATGTTGAGAGGTAGGTGGTGCAATGTGTTGGATTGGATGGTAGTTAAATAGGGTCAGAATTACTTCAGCAAGTTAGTACCTCTCTGTCTTTACATTGAGTGCATGGACACATCTAGAGAGCTGAAGGATTGAAAATCTCTACATTCCCAATCCCTCCATCTACCTGGCAAGCAGGCAAGCTGCCCAGATGCTTCTGAATAATAAAAACCTCTTTACACAGTTACACTGTCCCATGTCCACATGTTTCAGCCACCAAAGATGCATCCACCTCCCTCCCCACCCCTGACAAACTTCTGAACACAGAACACTCTTCACACAGCACCCATTTGCCACAAGCAGCTACACAAAGAACAGCAATTACACAGTCAAAACAATTATACAGTCAAATTACCCAGTCAGCAATTATACAGTCAGTCTGCAATAGAATTCTGTTCAAAACAGCATGACTGTGAACAAGCTCCAATGCAACTCTTCACTCACCTGGTCTCTTGGGTGATTTCAGCTACATGAAAAGAGAGCAAAGAAACATTAGAGATCTGATGAGCCATAGAAATCTGCAGTAATAATTTCAGATAGTCTTGCTTTCCAAACTTTAAATGCTTTCCTTTTTAAATGGAATGTTAAGTGGCATAACCCCAAACCAGAACAGCACACTGAACAGCCAGAGGTGTGGACAAATCAGTACCACGGCACAACAGGTCTGCCAAATGAACTTCAGAACACTCAGGTAACCCACTAAAACAAGTCAGAACCAAAGTAATCTAAACACATGTACTTGACATACAGAGATGTATCAGAGACACCTCAAGAGCTGGCACAATAAACACATTCCACTACCATACACAAATACCTTAATGAGCAGCCTCTATTACAAGAAATTAAATAAGCCTTTGAATGTTTAGCAAGAAAGCAGTAAATTAAAATCTAGAAAGCACAGTAAACATACACACTGCACCCAACCCAGTTTGCCCAAGTGTTGCAACAGTGGGAAGGCAAAAAATATGGACCAAAGAACCAACACTGAAAGCTCCACCCCCCACTACAGCCTGTGATCTCTCAGAAAAACATGCTAACATCTGCCATGAGGAGGGAGACACTCCTTGAAACAGCAGAGCTTGTTTCAGACAAAAGGTAGCATTTTTAGATTATAGTCATTTTAATTAGGAGAATTAAACCTGTTAAAATAAAAGGGAGGAGATACCATCCTGCTAGATCTGTGTGTTACTTCAGAAAGCCAACTGGGATGAAATAGTCCCACATCTCAAAAAGGAACATAAATCAGAGAGCTCTCCTCTCTTCAGCATTAGCTTTCTCTTTAAGACAGAGATACCATCCAAGCCACATTCCCTACCTTATTCAGGGTTCTCAGGTCCTCCATTATTTGCTCATCAGTCAACAAATAATTTAGCTGAGGTATCCAGAATTAAGGTTCCCATAAAGTCTTGACAAGCAAAGCTACAACTTAAGGGTCAAATACACTTCACTTGACTAAACAAAAGCCAAAAGGTTTCTGTTAACTTGCATGAGGTTTTAGGAAAGGTGGTGCTTGAGCTGCTTTTGTCATCTCAATTCAAGGCCTTCTCCAAAGAGCCTCCTGTTTAGCAGCAAATAGAGTGCAAACATCATTTTAACTTGTTCAGACATCAGAGTCAATGAAAACCCTGCAGTGCACTGACATTTACCATCAAGCTCCAGCATTTTCAGGGGGGCTCAGCTTGCATTTTGGAGAGAACAATCTGGGAGCTGGAACACAACAGACTTCAGGACAATGAGGTCAAATCCCACCCAAGCCTAGGAAAAGGAACTCACTGTTGTGCAACTCTGTAGGCAGGAATAGAGACAGGGAGAGCAGTAAAAAAAAAGTCAAAATGAACCAGGAAATAAAGGCAGAGGCACAAAACACCCCCTTGCATGGATGAGGATAAACAGAGCCTGCAGTTCACCTGCAAACCAACCCCAGATCTCCCAAAGTCAGTGTACTGCAGCCTTTCATTAGAGCTCTGCTGTCATCCTGGGGAGTTTCACAATCTCACCTTCCTACTGCCCCTTGCTGCTGCTCCTCTGCCACTGCCACACAAGAAAAAAACAAGTACAGAGAAGGAACACAAGACCCAGCCAAAGCAGTGGGAGCCTCTGTCCAGCTTTCATTAAACAGCTGCTAATTCACAAGTATTCAAAATATTAAACCAGTCAGGTTGCTGTTAGGTTGCACTTGAAGGCTGTTGATTCTGATGGACTTCAATGCTCTCCCCAGTGAGGAAAGGCAGGGAGTTTCATCCCATGGCTGCTGTCTCACACCCCATGAGTAGGTCATGTTCACTAGGAAACTCATTTATTTTAGAGGAGATAGGTGCACTAATAGATTTTATTTTTTTTTTTCCCTGAAAGAACAAACACAATCTCCATCCAGACAGAGGTTAATTAGAACTGGAGATGCTTGTGACCATCCTGTGGGAAGTTCAAGGTCTGATACTGCCTTCAGAAAATGTGAATCACTCAGCAGCACAATGTTAAGGTTGGTTGTGTTGGTTTTGTTATTGTGTTTTTGTTGCTTGTGGGGTTTTTTTTTGGTGTTGTTTTTGTTGTTTCATCTGATTTCAGCCATACAAGTTTGAAATCCAATAATACGCCTCAAAAAAGCAAATATTATTGCCTTGCTTTCTGGGTGAATTTAATATACAAGTAGAAAAAGTGCCCAGCATTCACAGAAGAGCTAAAAATGTATTTCCAGAAGCCAAGGAACATTTTAATTACAAGACACATGCAACAAGGCAGAAGGATTACACAGACATGGGGTGTTTTTTTTTCCCCCTTCTCTCACAATATATAAAACCAAGATGGGTTTTCATCTTTTACATTCAAAGAGCAAATCTAGCACTCCTTGCTTTTGCTACACATCTCTCTGGATTAGAGATCTGAAGCCTTTATCAGAACTGGGAAAACCAGTTTGATATGACAAATCTGATCTTTCTGGCAAATGTTTTGTCACATCTTCAAATGAGAAAAGCTTTGGATCATGCAAAAAGCCATTTCTATCTATGGAATCAATTACCTCAGCATTTATATATATAATGTTCCTGTAAAGTTTTTCCTTTGTCAAGAAAAAATTGCTTGAAGAATTCAGACTATTCTCACTGATAAAAACCACCAAATCAAGCCAGTTATCTCCCAGCACTAGGAAGTCTATTAGGATGCTGAGGGATCTCCAAAGACCAGCTGTGGTGCATCAGTTTATCCCACATTGTAAGTGACAAATTGAGCTTCAGAGTTTCCTAGATCAAAATCTCATCCTAGCACCTCATTTCATTTTCCCTCCAGCAGGTTTCATTTTCCTTTCCATACAAAAGAGCACAGGAGCAGGCAGCCTGGGAGCACAACAGCCCCCCAGTGAGTCTGGGAAAGGATATCAGGGGCAGGTTTCCTCCTCTTGTCTGGGATGGGAACAGGATCATTTGGTCGTCTCCTCAGTTTCCTTGTCATAATGGGCTTCACTTCCATGGAATCTGCAGAGGAATGAAGTTGAAGAGCTGATAAGACCAGAGAAAAAGGAGTAAGAAGCAGCAGCTTTCTCCAGCAGACACAAGGAAAATCATCTTTAGGATTAAGATTTCTTAATTTCTACAGCAGGTACAAGGAAAATCATCTTTAAGATTAAGATTTCTTAATAATAATACTAATTTATTTCACATGGAAAATAGGATTTGTGGTGATAGCTTCCAGAACCCAGGCTGGAAGTGCTGCCAGGGACTGCACAGTTGGGTGGGAGGCTGTTTCAGGTCCAGAACCACAAGGACCCAGGCAGGTTTAACACCAACACCAGCTGCTTTTAACAGCTCCTTTGAAAGGCAAAGTTCAGGGAGTTCTTTGCTAACAGAACTTGGATAGTTAATGGAATGTACAGCAGCAGCTAGCAAGCAATTGGGCTTTCTTGGCTTCAAGCTGGAAAAATGGCTTTGTCAAAGGAACCAGAGAACAACAGCAGGGCCAGACTGATCCAAGCCTGCTGCAGGTATTTGAAACACAAAGAGGATTTCAATTCAGATTCTCCGAAATGGTTTCAAATCATGACTAATGAAAGGAACCCAATTAATAACCTGCAGAGCAGCAGTTGACAGGAAAGATATGGTAGCATAGACACTGGGGAAAAAGGAAAAAAAATCTGTTAAAAATTGAAACACAAGTCTCACTGCCAAGTAATTAGCTGAAATTAGTGTGGCCAGAAGTCTACAGGTAGCCTTAACTGAACTCAAACTCTCAGAAATCTTTTATGAAGACATCTTGAACTGGCAAGCAAGAGACCAGATCTTCAATGCCACACACAACATCTCTGCTCTCTGTAGGCACTGGGAATTATTTGCTCATCTTTAAGTACAGCTGAAAAATCACAGAAGCCTCTGGCTCCCTCTAGATGGAAACACCTAAAGCAAATTCAAAACACCCCAAGTGACATTTCTCCTTATCTCAAGGGTGAAGCAGGATGATCATGGAACACAGATGAGGAGAAAAGCACTAAAAACACCATAAAGAGATGAAGAGCCACCCCGAGTGTCCCAAAGGAAACCACCTCAGATTCAAAGCTGAATTGGAAGAACACTGAATATTAACAGCCCTGCAGACTCTCAAACCACACCTTCCCATGGTGAATTTAAGCCTCTCTTCCTATTTATTGAGGCAAATTTAGCAGAGCCTCAGAAGAGGCATTTGAAGCACTCAAGGTGATGTGCAACCAAGTCAAGAAAGGCTTTTTCTCCTTTGAAAAATGAGTTTCAAATGTCAGAGCTGTTATTTATATTGCTTAAAATGGGTTAAGGCAGAGAAATCCATTTGCTTCTCCATCTTAGCACCCTGCACCTTCACATTGTGACGTGTCAGCTGAGTCAGCACCAAACAAGTGTTCAGAAAACAAAAAATAAAGGAAAAACAAACAAACAGAAAAAAAAAAAAACCAGTGCAAAGGCTATCAACTGAAAGTTAAGGCTAAGTCTGTGGAATCAGAGTAGATTTTTTTTTCTCCAATTGAGCATAGTTCAAGTTGTTTGCCAGAGCAGATTAGGCTTAACAAGGCCAAGAACACTCTTGATTATGTCCAAACAGGTTTTAAGTCTTAATTGTGCATGCTAATTCCATTATTAGCTTATGCAATTCCTGGAGATGCTACAGAAGCTGTAAGAAGTCCAACTTGTGGCCAGGCCTCAGCAGTGCAACCAGCACTAACTGCCCATGGAGGGAGGGAGCTGCTCAGAAACAAACACACACATTTGACTTCTGGTTCAGTATCCCAGCAACATAATTTGTGAGGGAATTACCCTTCTACTTAGCTCCATTGGGTGTCCTACTGCAAAAAGCACTGCAAGGCTCCAGGGGTACCAACTGGTCTCATTAATCTGCCCTTTTAATGTCCATTTTCCAGAGTCTGGACACAAATGTAGCTCACATATCTATTTTTCCAGCTGTAAGTTGAATTTTTCAACATTTAATGTTTGCCTTTCTTCAACTTCTTGATCTTCTACTACTGGAGAATAAAAAAAGAAGGCAGTTTAGAGCCTGGCACCAGCAGTAAGGTGAGTGTGGTGGCCCCATCTCAAAAGGAAGATCCCAGGGATGAAAGCAGCCCCCTCCCCTGCATATCAGGAAGCTTTTCCACCCTGCTGCCTCATGGGCACTGGATTGATTCACCTGCAATTCAGGTCACTGAATCCATTTATGAGCTGCTTTCTCCACTAAAAGACCACCCATTTATATTCCACATCTCTCAGTACTTGGAAATCTTTCCAGCCTTCACAGCAGTTGTGCAAACCAGCAGCACTATCTTTATATCTCTTTTTTTTCTGAGCAAGACAAATCTCATTTTTACCTCCTGTTAATTCCATGGTTAGCTTTTCATTCTCAATCATCTTCTTTTTCTCTTCCAACTCTGCAATCAAATTTTCCTTCAGCTCAATTTTCTTATCTTCAAACTCTTTTGCTGCTGCCTTCTTCTCCTTGACATAATTTTTTTCCACCTGATCTGTCTAATGCAAAAGCACAGGAAGGTTAACTAAGGAAGCTTATCAATATTCATAACCATCCAAAAAATGACTAAACTACTAACACTGGCCTCAAAATTACTCCTTTTTAAAAAGCATTTTAATTTATCAAGTCTGTAGCAGAAGAGTTCTTCAGATTTAGAAACAGCATTAACATATATCACTTGGAACAACCTTTTTCAGTGAGCCAAAGGCACAGGCAACATATCACAGCCCAAGAGCAAATATTTATTTTCATTCTGTTTTAATGACCAAGTCCAAAAGTTATTTGAAGTAGCACCAACAGTGGGTTGCACTACACTGAGTGTAAAAACAGTGGCAGGAGGAAGAAAATGTCTTAAGCCTTCTGGGAAAGCAAGCAGAAGTAGCTGTTGATGGGATGAGAGGTTTACACCTCTCCCATTAATATGTATTTGGAGAAATTCAGAGTACTTACTTCCAGCTGCAGGAACAGCTCTGAAAGAAAACAAAAAACTGAATTTATTACCTTCAAAGATGCACAAACTTGTGTTCCTTCACATTTTAAGTCATTGACTGTTGCAGTCAAGAGGCAGTGAACCCCCCAGGGAATGTGCTCACCCAACATCCACCCTCACCTAGCAGTTTAACACTGAGAATAAAGCCACTGTAAAAAATCCACACAAATACTGTGTTACTTCAGGTTTTCTAGGGATTGTCAAGTCACTTGGCAGGATCCCACACCACTCAGCTCAGCCAGCAGCACTAAGCATGGAGCCCATCCTTCTCCCAGATTAATTACAATCAATTAACACTAGATGCTAACTCCCCAAACAGAAGCTTGAGGCAGGCAGCTGAGTGGCAAAAATCCAGCTTCAGCCAACCTCCTGAACTCAATGACTGCTGCAGAAAGAATTTTGCAGCTGTTCAAAGATCCAGCTACTCCACTCTTGATTGATTCCAGGCTTTTTACACCTGGGAAAACAAGGGAGGAAACTGGGATGTAGAGCTGGTTAAGTTCCACCAAGTGGCAATGATTAGTTCAAATCAGAGCCATGGGTGAGGTGAATGGATTTCTGGGTGGGTAACAGACCTGCTCCTGGTGTGTCTGCAATTCCCAACTACTTGAAATTAGCAGGATGGGACCCTTGTTGCATTTCCTGAGGACATAATGCCCAAAACAATGCTTTCACTCAAGACAGGGGCAAAAAAAAAAAAACCCAAAAAACCAACTTAAGGCACCTGCTCACTCCTCAGATATTTTCTCAGCAAATTAAGCTTTGGCAATACCTGAATTTCTAAAGGCTTCTGTGAAGATCACAGGCTTCAAATGTTTTGGAGAAGAACTGTAGCAACACTGTACTATGAGTTTTTTAATTTAAAAAAAAAATCACAAAACTAAACAACAAACCCCCGATGAAATAGATACCAAAGGAACCAACAGAAAATCTTTTGTTAGAAGGAAAAAAAAACCCAAATTGAGCATAAAAGCAGCACTGGAGAGGTAACCAAACCCAAATACATCTAAACTGGTGCTTTAGCTCTGAATTCTACAACAGCACACGACAAAACTATAAAAGCAACCCCAAATGACAGCCAAAGCCTCAGCAGGGGGAGGAGAAACAAGCACCATTCTTCCTGGGCAGTTGGGATTCACTTGGGTTTTTGAATCATCAAAAGGAAAGTTGTCACCACCTGCCCTCCTGTGGCAGAAAAATGTTGCTGCACCACTGCTTTTTCCCAGCCAGAAAGAGCAGTTTGCAGTTAGTCCTGATCCAAAGCACCCAGATAATGCTGGAACAGCATCAAATTCACCCCAGAAAGGCAGATTCCTGTTAACAAGAAGCAGTTCAACTCCACTTCCTCAAGCAAATCTTTTAGCACCCCAAGATAAAAACCTACCAGAAAGGGAAGAAGAAAGAGGGAGGACAAGAGTGGATTTGATTTCCAAGGCATTTCCCTGCAGTAACCCACTGGAGGCTACTTGGGAAGGCTGAGCACTGGGCACTTGAAAAAACAACTTGGCTCTTTGCTCCTGAAGCAGAGCAGAGCAGCCCAGGCAGCACATCCAGTGTCACAGCTGCAGCAGCAGAGCCTCTGTGCTCAGTGTCCCAGGGCACCAAGCCCAGCTCTGGCAAAGAGCAGAGTCTTCCCACTCCTGCCAAGGGAAAGCAGCAGAGCTCCTGAAGCTTTCAGATGAGCTGAACAAGAGAACAAGGCAAGTGGAGACTGCAGGGTGGGCAGCATGCCACATCAGATGAGTTTTCCATCCTTCACTTGGGCTGTTCCACACAAATAAAGACTGGAAGTGGGTATGGATGGTTAGTAACCAGTCAGTAAACAACTCTGTGCACTCCCCAAATCCTGCACTACACCCAAACCCTTTCCTCCAGCAAAATTCCTGTTTTTTTAAAGGTCAGATTTACCTCTAGTTTTCTTCAGCTGTTCTAAAAACTGAAGCTGTGTGCAGCACCTCAGGAAGAAACCCAGCTTACCTGCATTCCTTATCCTTTCTTTGTACTGCTGGTCCAGCTTTTTCATTCTCTTCTGATATTCCTGCAGAGTACCTAGGTGCAATTAATTGGGGAAAAAGGAAAAAAAATTATTTAAAAATCTCCACTGGGAAGCCAAGTATTCAATTTTTCTGAACAACCAATAGTAAGAGAAGCACAGAGTGATTTTCTATGCCAGAATATCTAGAAAACTACAGTTTGCTGCTGATTTTGTTGAGCACATGGCCTGGTTTTTTCCCCCAAAAGCAGTCTAATCCTTTCCAGAAAAGCTTTAGGACACAGAGCCTTCACCACAAGTGTGCAGAGGGGAAAAAGGATGGAAAGTGGCTGTATTTTCACTCAGCAGCATGACTGAGGGCCAGCATTTTGTGAAGGCTGCTGTTCACACCCTTCACAGCCCTCACCCTGCTGGGATATTGGAAAAGCTCTAAAAATAGGTGAGAAAATAAAAGGAAAAGCTCCCCCTCCAGAGCTCACCTTCCTGCAACTGCTGCAACTGCCTCTTTAGAGATGCCAGCTTGTCCTGGTACATCCTGCAAAGATGGAGAGCAAGTCAAGTTTACTTTGATAAACAGTTTATTTCCCCACCTGTTGAGGTTACAACATCTTCCCAGGGGATTAAAAGCTTTTCAGAAGAACTTCAGGAAATAAACAAGTTCAAGACTATGATTCAGATGAAAGATTATCCCTCTGTCTGAAATCCCTGCCACCCTGCTGGGTTTTAAGGCACCCAAACCAATTCTTCTGGGAAGAGTTCAAGGTAACAGAGGATTATTTATTACAAAAACTTGAATTTAAAGTGACATTTAGACTTACAGAGCCCAGAAACAACAGAATGATTCTGCCTCTCTGTTAAGTCTTAATATCTAGGGAGCTTATACTCAAATATAAAGCAGAAGGAATTTCCACATGTCCACCTTGATAAAACAGCAAGAAAAATCCAACCCCTATTCCTGGTGCTGTTGCAAACTTGGGTTTAGCACAGGCCAAGTCTTCCTGACCTGGATCAAAACAGAGCTCTGCCAGTAAACAAGACCAAAAACTACTGCAAATACACCTACAAACCAAAGGAAAGCATTTCAAGCCTCCAAAAAGCCTGGACAGGACTGGTGTTTGACTGGCTAAGAGATTTGCACAGGCAGCTTGCTTTGCTTGGCTTATATAAAGCAGACCCTAAATTTTATTTAAAGGATCTGTCTGCAGCAAAACTGCTCCCAGAAACCTGTACCCAGGTGTTTGTACTGTAGCAGCAATTAGTTCCTTGAATAAAGTAACTGAGGAGGGAATAAAAATATATGAATTTATATATTACAGCAGACCAGGCACTTAAAAATCCCAATCCTGGCCTAAAACATTCCAAAGTTCTATGCAAAAAAAACCAAAAACAAACCCCAGGAAACCAAAACCAATGAAATCAAGCAGCAAGATGCCTTGTTTTTGATTAGAATGGGTTACTCACTGTTCTTTCATTTCCACAAAGTCCTCTTCCTCATGTTTTGCCAAGTCAGTCTCACTGGCATCCTCAGTGTCTAAAGGAGGTAAAGAGCCACTTGTTAAAGCTAAAGAAGTATTAGAAAAAAAAAGTAAATGATTTAATAACAAAGAAACAAACAAACTAAACCAAATCCCCAACCCTTGGGCAATTTAACCTCAAATACACAACAGGCAGGCCTCTGGAGAGAGGAATTGAGGAGTGAACTGAACCACCTCAGCACTTGCCTGCAAGTTAACCCATGGAAATCCTCTGGGAGTTTCCCCAATGACCCCCCCATCAGGTCTAAACAACTTCACCTGAAGACAGGCTGGGAATTTCCTCCTGGGTTTGAGGTTCTCCACTAACCCTGACACATACACTGGTGAGACAGAGACAGTCTGAAGACTCTGACAGTGGTTTCAGACCTTCCAGGAGGTGATGACTGAGGGAGCTGGAACTGCTCCCCTGCACACAGATCCCAGGAGCAGATGCTGTTGGGGTGACCACAAAGGTCTTGCTGCAGATTGGAAGAGAGTTACTCCCTGGGAGCTGAACTTGTCTCCTCAGCTACACTCACTTCAAGGTCTGTAGATCACAAAAGCCAGCCCAACTATAAAGAGAACCCCACTTAGGGATAGATAATGTCAACTAGAAACAAACAAATGCAGCATGGCACTGCTAGCTTCCTGCTAGGCTTTTGCAGGCTTCTGTTTATGGGTAGCTAGGAATTAATTTCCTCCCCGAGGAGAGGTCAGGGTCTCCAGGGGCTGAAGCTGCAGTAGGCAGCTTTCCCTGTCTATGGGCCAAGGGCACCAGCCCCTTAAATCAAACCTCTCATATTTTTCTTCAACTGAAACCAGAAAGTTTTACATGCAGGGAACTACTTAGATGTTTACATGACCATAAGAGATCTCCTTGCTGAGTTTACTGGACAAAGCCATGGTGAGACCCCAGGGACCTTTGCAAGGAGCTACAGGTTTGGCTGTGGCATCTCATTCCTGAATGTGCCAGCCCTGCTGGAGGACTGCAGCTGACAGAGCTGCAGGCACTACGGAGGGGTCATCCTGCATCTCCTTGATTTGTTATTTTATGCATCTTACCCCCCAGGATACTCTGGGTTTTACTTCCCTTTCTTTTTCTCCACTGCTTTCCCAGCTCTTCTGCAAACCCTTCTTTCCTCCAGCCTCCTTTTGCACTCCTGTACTTCTGCCCACACTTTCCTCACCTTAACTGACTCCTTCAGACCACAATAATAAACAACCCAACTTCAAACCCCCGATTTCCCCACTACTTTTACCTTGCTGTGCCATTCTCTCGGCACCCTCCACTCTCTCGCTGCCTCTTCACCTGCGAAGCCGGTTGAATTCCACTCCTCCAGGGGCTTCCCCGGGCTACTCTCCCCCAGGGAACCCCAACAATCTCCCAGGCCCTTGTCTCCTCCGCCCTTTCGCGCTGCTCCGGAGCGCTTCTCCCCCCAGCCCGGCTCAGGCCTTTCTCTCTCCGAACACACCCCTCCACCTCCGAAGCGCTCCTGGCCTGGGGTCAGTCCCCTTCTCCAACCCGCCGCCCCGGCTTTTCCACCCTAACCCCGTCCCCGCCCCCTCGCCGCTACCGACCCTCATCGGAGTCGCGGGCCCGAGCGCTCCTCTCGCCGTCCTCCTCTTCGGCGCTCTCCAGCTCCTCCTCCTCGTAGTACTCGGGGCCGGGGGGCATAGCGGGGGCGGGTGCCCCGGGCGGGGCGGGGGCAGGCGGCGTGGCAGACACCAGCCCGGCCGCGCTCATAGCGACGGGACGGAGCGGCCGCCGCCGAGCCCGCGCCGCCGCCTGGCAACGGCGCCAGGACCCCCCCTCGGGCACTTCCGCTTCCGCCAGACCCGCCCCCCCCCCGGCAGCAGGGGGCCCCCGCC
>JANHGL010002185.1:0-59669 GCA_024611195.1 Ceyx melanurus
TATATAGTTTACCTCCAAAAGTTGGACTAGATGATCCTTGAGGTCCCTTCTAACCTCGTATTCTGCAATTCTATGATTCTATAAAATGTTTCTTAGGGCTCCAGATAATTACATTACTTTCAAAAGAGAGTCTGGTGATAAGCCTCTATCTGTCCCACTATTTAAGGAGTGGCAGGTTGCACCAGCTGAAAATCTGGCCACCTAGTAATATATTTCACTCAGTCTCTCTCCATTCAGTTGACATGGCATGGAATAAACTCAGGAATTCCATGGGGTTTGAACAAGTATAGAAGCACTCAAGCAAAAAGATCAGCGAAGAACTTTCTTTGTAGAGCATGGATGGAGTCGCTGTCAGCACAGCAACAAGTTATTTTGGACTTGTAATTCAGTGTAGATTTTTAGCTTCTTTGTACCATGTATAAACTTGTGAGTTCAACACTTATCACTGATCTCCTTGTTCCTTTGTGGGATTGTTGTATTCCACTGCAACAAAATAATGCTTCAAGCAATTTCTTCTCTTGGTGTCATTTTCATTCCTGTTTGCTCCACACTGGAAATTAGCTGGATGGTGTTGTTTAAACTGTTTTTAAAATACATAGTGTAAAAACCTCACCTCCAGACTCTGCAAGACTTCCCTAACCGACTATGACTGAATGGAAAATTCTGCCGCTCTGATTAAACTTATATGTAGAGGTGAATAAAATATAAAAGAGGTCTTGGGCATCATCTTTTATTTAGTGTCTTGTCCAATAAGTATGATCATACTTTTAAGGATCACAGTATATTTTTAGACACCTTGTAAAGCACTCAAGCTTTTGCTTAGAGTACTAAGAGTGTATGGTTTAATAAGCCACTTGACAGAACATTAGTGACATCAAAGCAATGGAAAAAACTCTGTTTGCTTGCTCTTCCTTTCATCTGACTTTACAGTGCAATCAACAAGATTAGGAGAGAAAAACACGCATGCAAACCAAGTGCAGATGATGCATACTATGTGATGAACTGTTTAAAAATAATGCTTATTTTCAGGAAACCAAGATATTCTTCTCCTAAATCACATAAGATTTTATGCAAGCTCAATGTTTTAATCTGCTTGCATGTTGCAGTTTATCATAGGGTTTCTTGGAGGTATCACATTTGATGCTGTCTGTATATTGTGTAGGCAGTAAAAGTACATGATGTTTCTCTTCCTTTCTGCTCTTAACCCCCAGTTTGTCAGGGTTGCTCTTGAAAGGAGACAATATTCATATTTCTATGTCTACTGTCAGAGATAGTAGGTAACATCTGACATAGACAACATACATGGAACACATCTCATCCAATTTAAAATGTCTGCAAGTCTCGTCTTTTACAGGATGCAGCAGAGGCAAGAGAGGACTGGCACTTCTAACAAGTAACTGATCTGACCTCTCAGGTATTTTTTTTTTAATTGCTTTTTATTTTCCTATATTTTTCTCTTTATCTTTTCTATAGGTAGCTTAGAGCATGTGGTTATAGGTATCTGCATTGTACATTATGAATTTCAGATTATACAAATTCAGCTACACTTCTACATGTGCTACTCTTGTATTCTCAGAACTTTTCACATAAGTGATTGCCCTCAGAACCATCTTGTATCAGATGACACCATGATACTCTCTCGGTGGGATTTTTCATTAATCAGAGATCTTGTAATACAAATTGATCTCCAAGCTAATTGCAAGAAAATCACAAATGGCAAGCCCCAAACCACATCTGAGTGTAGACAGACTGAAATATCCACTTCGTACATTACCACCTCCTTCTGGCTGCCTAAAATGACTCATTAAAGAGGAAGATTGGCCCTCAAAACATCAGTGAGAATATGAATTCAGCAAAAAACCTATGTGTTAGCTAATCTTGTCAGTCATTTCAGTGATAATCTGGTTATGAAAAACCTTTCAGTTGCAATTTTGTACCTTCACCCTTTGGTTCTGCGAAAGGATGAGGACACCAATTATCTCCTATAAATTCATGTATCATTGTTGAAGCTATAACACAGGAACGATACACAATCATTCCCATAAATACTTAAATTCCAGGTGCCTCAGGTTCTAGTTATCAAACATTTAGTGTTATTCCTTTCACAGCAGTACTGCTACCATTACTTGACTTCATCTTGCACTGGCAAAAACTTGACTTAAATTGTTATATTTTGAGTAATTTATAAAATACTGTCTGATCATTACCATATGATAATGAAGGCTTCATCTGTGGGTCCCGAGTCCTGTTGTTAATGGGAGAACAATATCTTTGAAAAAGAGAGCCTTTCCTGTTTACACATGTGTATCATCTCTGCTTTTCCGATGCTTTGCACAAAGTGGTAGAACAGCAGGATTTCCTAATTCACTGGTAAGCCAAGTGCTCATATCTGTTACTTTCCATATAAAACACTTAGAATACGCTCATCTGCGAATGTAAAGCCAAAGCTGAACAGTGAATTCTCCTTAAGGCCTGATTTTCCAGGCAGTTTTTTGCCTATGGAGATGTTTCAGCATTAATTTTGATCATATTCTCTTTCACACCCTCTATCTAAGGTACTAAAAAGGGAATTCACAGGAATTCGTAAGGTGCCATAAGCAATGTTCTCAGAAGTGCAAAAGAAATGAATACGATAATAGCTTTCAAACTAAGTTCTCCTCAATGTGTTTAGTTCACTGGGTGTTAAAGAACATTTAGTAACAGTTTAAACGAGTCAAATGAGGATGCAATCAGAATTCATCAGGTAAGGCACTATCCAAACAGAATGTTATACCATCTTTGTGCCTGTTCTAAAGGTTTCTCTCCCCTCTTGACCTGTTCAGATGAAAGCTGTCTGGCTCCTTTAAAGCACGTTTTTCAGGGACACTTATCAAAGCACTGGGAAAGTTGGGATTGATGCTTATTTCTTTCCCACCTTTTTTATTTATTTATTTATTTATTTATTTTTAACCCTAATGTTTACTATCTCAGCCCATTAGGTATAATGGTAGCTCTCAAGCTTCTGCTGGAAGTTTTTTTCATAACAAGGGCAGCATGTTGGGCATGTCCACTGCTGGAAGCACATTTCAAATCAGATAGATCCTATGCTTTCTGTCAATAAGAAGTTAGTCCTGTTAAGAGTTGGGTTATAGCACTTGTGGTTCTGAACAGATCAGGAGTTGTGGGTAATGTAGGATCTGGCAGCAAATTTGTATTTCTTTCACCACTCACTCTTGATACATAAGCCTTGCATGGAAAATTCCCTTACAATTTAATTGAAAAAATAATTTAAAAGGAGATAGAATTTTTTTAATGCTTCAAATGAATTCTCTTCCCTCCCATAGGATTTAATATAATCTTCCACAATAGATTGTTGTCTGTGCAGCTGCATATCTTTTCAGAGTTACTTCATTTCTACTTTAATACCTTACAAGTGTTGCAGAAAGAAACAGGTGGTGTCTGGATTGACAAAAATATAGGCATTTCAAGAACCTATTAATTTAAGGCTAGAGACATTACTGTATTATAACATAATACTGATACATATATCTTTTCAAAAATAACTAATATGACAAATTTACAAATATTTATATATATGATATATAAGACAATTATAAAAACAGAGGTACAAAACCAGAAAGCAGGTCTAGTGTGGTAGCTTTGCACAACTTTCATCTCCAGAGGCTTTCAGATTCAAGCAGTCTTTCTCCAGAGGCTTACAGGTATTAATTGAATAAGAACTTAGGCTCTTAATTTTGATGGATCTAATCACTGAGTTTAGTATTTTGGCTGTGCAGTTTTCTAAAATATATTGTGGATGTCAATCCAAGATTTAGAAAGAGCCACTGAGCTCTGATACTAAATTATGAGCAAAACAACACATTTTTGCTCTTGTGAGTTTCAGAGCCACCCGACTGCTCAAATTTCAATTGATTTCAGAACCACCAATGAAGCATTTAATCTTCACTTAGGAAGTATACATCAAAGAAGCCTTAAAGACTTTCCCTGAGCTTTACTTATGTGAGGCAGGGAACACATATGACCACACATCAACTATCTGCATATTGTCTGACTCTGAAAGTAACACAAACACCTTTGAACATGTAAAGTTAGTGGAAAGATACAGATGGATAAATACCAAGGCACATCTCAGTAATCTTCAGGCTTTTTGTGTTCCCTTTGCAATCTATTAGTTATCTGTCTACTAATATTAAATAAGCTCCTTTATGAAATCTTCCCTAGCTTGGTTTAAAGCAAGAACTCTCAGATTTGAAACAGATACACCTTCAGTCAAAATAAAGTAGAATTGCTACTGAAAATTCCGTTCAAGAAGACCTGTACACGTATGCCTAAATTGCAATTAGGCTGGGCATGCTGGAGAACAAGATGAGGCTGTTAACCTAGGACAAAACACTTTTAATCTAGAGGAGAAAATAAAAGCAGCAAACAGGCCATAAACTGTTACTCAGCTCTTAAGTAAATACTGAAAAATTTGCATAGAATTTTAATTGCAGACAGTTCTTAATATTCTTAATGTTGAACTCAAATGAGATGCAACGTGTTTTGATAAATTAGAAGTGTAGTGTTTTAAATATATCACTGTGTTTTAAAATGTCTCGTTTCATAATGATTTAGAAATACAAGAAATATTAATTTATTTCACTTTTTATTTTGAAAGCTCTTCTTCAATCACTCTCACTTTACAAAGAAAAGACCTGGTTTTATTGGTTAGGCTTAGCTATTAGAACACAGAATTTAAGCAATTTAGTCCTTAGTACTTTCTGGTAACCAGGGAAAACACTAAAAAAAAAATATTTAAATAAACATATACCTTCATATCTATTCAGCCTTTTCATTACCTTGGAAAAAAGCTAATTAAGTCTGTCTTACATACTAGGTAGTGACTGACATTTTACTCCCACTTTGTACCAAGTGTTTGTACAGATATGGGGATTCAGATGAAAATACACATCAACAGTACAGAATTGTTCTCTTTAGTTAAATATTCCCTTCTCTTTCTCCTGCTTCCAGCTGTTTAAATCAACACTGAAAACTGCACTTGGAACAATGCCAGTTGATTCTGATGAACAAACAGCAGAATTAAAGTGAAAAATAAAGAAGAGCTCATTAAGCAAAAGTCTTTCCAAACCACAGAAAGGAAAAATATTTACTTTTGGCAAATTAATAAGTGATTCTACACATAATTTTAAAGCCTGTAACTTATTCAAACCCCAACCAGACAAAGACTTATATTCTTCTTCAACTTTAGTTAATTTTGTTAGTAAAGACACAGTGTGCTTATTTTCTCTATCGACATCACTAGTAAGGTAAATGCATTATCTAACATATTGAGCTATACTTCATAATGTGTAATTTAAAAAACTTTACTTGTTTTAACAATTTCCCATTCTGCTCCTGATTATGTAAGAAGACTAAATTGTTAGCTCAAATTTATGAAAGGATAAATTTTATTCTTCCTATTATTTAATTTATTGAAATTATACATTACATTGTGACAAATGGTTCCTCTAAAGTAGTTTTTTTCTTAATCCCCATATCATCCTAAACAGGAGTTAAGTCCATTTTTATAAATAATGTATTTAAAGTGAAATTATTATCTTTTTTTTTTTTTTTTAATACCAAAGCACAAACAGATGTTTGTTCAAAGTGTTTCTAATTTCTTTCATAGAATGGGATCCTACAGTTGAGTCATTGGTAAAACTCCTTTGGGGTTTTATTTTGTGAGTTTCTTATTGCTTAACTACTTCTAGAACTGCATTTTATTTTGAGAGGCTGTAGTATTCTAGCCCATATATTGTTTTCTGATACTGGATTAGATGCTGAGTCAGGAGTGGGAGCAAGGACTCCTCTGGAGAAACTCAGCTTCTCATCATCTGCTCCTAGGACCTGATGAACTGTGAGATCCCTCATGGGCTATGGATGACTTTTGTTACCTTTCTAGTACAAAACTGTCCCCCCTCCCCTATACCTTTTTCTTTCTCTCTGTCTTTCTTAATTCCCCTTCTTTTTCCCTTTTAGAGACCCTCTTTTCCAGTTACCAGTATAACAGGTTTCTGTAATTGAGTGATCATGAAAAGAAAATTAAAAATTCCATACCACACTCAGCATGCATGGATAATGCAGACAGATATTATACATTCTGACTGATTTATTTATATAGGACTATTGATTTTCTCCTTTTCTCCGTGAACCAGAAGGTGGCATCTGATTACTGGCTTGTAAATTTGCATGTCTTCTACCTTCACTGCATCAGCCAATTTAAGTGATTTCCTTTCTATACCTTTCTATCACCATAAACACAAACAAACAACAAAAAAATGACCAGCTGTCTACATTCTACAGTCAAACACATATACTTATGTATAGTATGGATAATAATTTCCATTTATGATAGCAATATTTAACCTTTTATTGAACCATTCTGTTTTAAGGATTTGAAGTCACTTTGTGTTTATTGATAGGTTCAGCAACACAATCCAGGAGCTTGACATTCTTATTCCCATTCTCCAGACTGAAAAATAAAAACAAAAGACCTTCTTCAGAGGCAGATATAAATGTTGTGACATAGCATGAAATGCTTAAATTTCCTTGCTCTTACTTATGGACCTTCAGCTACAAGATCAGTTCAACCATGCAGCCTATTTTATAAAATCATGAAATTTGTAGATTCCTCTAGCTCAGTTCCTCAAGTGTCTGACATTAGTTTTTGTGCTATTCAGACCTCAGTGAGTAATTAGTATTTGGGATTCAATTTATTATGATGAAGATGAGGAAGCATTCCGTGTCCCCAGCATAGTTGATCCCCAAATAAGATTAGTTGTTTCTGTCAACCTGTAACATGGTCCTTTCCCTGCCAGGAAATGTTGTTGCAGTTTCTACAGACCACAGGCAAGATCTGCTTGCATAATCTGAGACAAACTGTACTCTGGATAGCTGGAAATACTAATAAATGACATGTAGACACTTGTTTCTACTTAATCTTGATCCATAAAAAAAAAAATAAATCTAGAAAATGCATGGAAAGCTGGACAAAGACAAAGAGTTTCATGAGTAAGCCAAAAGACCAACCTTTGTCTCCAGGGAAGAAGAAGGAATTACTCGTGCAGGTTGCGAATCTGAGTATTGCAAGGTGACAGGAACATGGTGAAACAGCAGTCAAGACTGGAAGATGGGAACTGACAGGAGAGAGCTGTTCAAAATCAAAAAGAATATAGTTAAAGGTGATGGGATACTGATTTATTTAATGCAACAGTAAAGAAACAAGAAGGAATATCTTGGGTGAGAGGGAAGCTGTCTGGGTCAAAATCACACAGGGGAAGAAAGATGAAAGTGTTATTGGTGTAGCAATACTTGAAGTCTCTTACAGATTGTCAAGAGGAGCTATGTGAATACAGAAAGAGATTTTTGTGATTTCACACACATAGTGTTTTATATAAACATATATATGCATATACTTACAGATGTAAATAATTATATGTATTTTACATTGCAGTATGGTTATAAATTATACAATCCATAAATTTTCAAGATTAAAGTGTTATTATGAACTAAATCATTATGAAGATTTCCTAGCTCCCAGAAGAAAGCAGAAGAACAAAAAAAAAAAATTACCAATAAGATACAGTTTCTCCTTTTAGAGCTGGCACATTTTGCTGACATATTCAATGAGCAAACATGTGGAAGATGAGGTTTGGATTACGTTCTGCTGGATAATGAGGTTCCTATAGAAAGCAGATCCATTAGGAAGGATATGCACACCTGATCAAGGAGGACTCACTGAACCAGAGTGGTGTTTGAGGTAAACAATCTGTTCACCTTCTTGCCTTTGTGTTCACCCCATCTTCACAACTTACTCCACTTTTTCCTTACTTCATATGAATCTTTTGACACAGCTTTAATTTCTTCTCCAGTTGTTACTTGGTTTGATTTTTGCAATTCAGGTTTTCTTTTCAATGAGACATCCTTTGACAGATCAATATCTCCTACATCATTTTATATTTCTGATAATTTCTCTGATTCTGATGAATAATTGGGAATGGGGGAGAGATAAGGAAGATATGTCTTGAAACATAAGATCTAATTGCTTTTCTAGGAAAAGAAGGCTCAGTGGATAGGAAAGGGTCCATTAGAAATCTAGGAAAGTTATTTTTCGATGTCAGTGATTACAGTAATAATAATAATTTTTAAAGTATTAATTCAGAAGGATTTTTCTCTCCTGAATTTTGAAAAAAAAAAAAAAAAGACCATAAAGCTCATTTCATGTAAAATGTCTTCAGAACAAACATTTGCAAATAAAACGATATCAGGTTTCCTTCACAGTCAGTGGCCAGTTTGGGGTTTGATGTCATCTCTCTCTTAGAAATCCTATTTTGGAAGAAATTCATTATTTAGGAATGGAAGCTCTACAACTAGCTTAGACATAGGTGTCTGTGTCTGGGTTTTTAGTATTCAAAGATACAACACGGTAAACTAGAGAAATGAGTCTTCCTATGGAATACAAAATAGCTGTGGCCACTTTGCAGTTTAAAAAATAAAGTGTTTGCATATGTGTGTATAGAAATGTCTCTATGTGCATAGATATGTGTGTACAGCTTCTGCAAATGAATCCAAAGGGGAAAAATATATATAAGCGTGTAACTACATTGTTACATCCCTTCCACCTTCTTATACTGCGGTGCTACACAAAGCTTATCTTTATAAAAGGTAGTAATTTTGTTCTAGTATGCAGAACACCTGGCTCCCCAGAATATCATTACGGAAAAGGAATGTTTTTATTGGTTTATGATTGTTGCTATCAAAAAAACAATAAGAATGTGTTAACTGATATCTAATTGTCTTTCTGTGGCTGGTGTGACAGAATAAAACACCAGAACCTTCTGGAAGTCATTAAAGGTATTAATAAAATGAAATTGATGTGCACTTTTATTTCTGATCATAGCACAGAGCACATGAACACACAGCATACCTGAAAATTACATTATTAAGGGGCATAAAGTACTCTCCTATTTTACCTGGACTTCACTGTTTGCTGTTTTGACCTGTGAAAAAAAAAAAAAAAAAAAGGAGAGACCAAATGGAAAAAGTTGTTTAATCACATAATTATTAAAGAATGAAATGCAATGGCTTGCAAATCTTGAACCAAACTTACCCCTGATGTAAGTTTAGTAAGGACAATCACAATAAGGAATCTGGGGTCTATGATTTTATCTTTTGACATGATATTAACCATTTTACATTTTTTTGAAGATAGAGCTTATCCACAGTAACAAGAAATAAGCATAAATTCTCATTTTCTTATGATAAGTACAAACAAATTTTAATTTTAGTGATGAGTAACAGGTTTCTTTAATTGTCTGAAGCACTTAAATGCACTTACTGGAATAGATATACAAATTCCTGCATCCTTTACACAGTTGCTTGCCATCCAGCAGTACCCACCTTTGACAGAAGAGCTTCTGCTTAGCTATTTTCTCATAATAACATAGGAGCACATGTGTATGGATGTGTACATGATTGTACCAGCTGAAGAAAGAGGCAGAGCTTTTCTATCCAGAAAAAATATTCAGTCTAATTGTAGAAGTTAAACCTTCTCTTTTAAAACATTTCCATACTGTGAGCCTTTTACAGCTGCAAATAGATTAAAGGAGTGTTTAAAGGTATAGCATTAAATGAGTACAAATAACTGTTTTACGTAAGTTGCCTGGGGTACATCAGTAGCCTTCTAAATGATCAAAAGGTATAGCTGGAGGCAAGGTCCAAAACCACCTGCTTATATAAAAGACTTTTATATGAGGTAGCTGATATCATACATTTACATTGATCTTCCTTTAAACACTGTAATGAAATCAGCATCAAAATTATGTTAATGTTATATCTACCTTAAAGAGATGGGAGCAGAAAAAGTACATCTCCACCCTTGAATTGCCCCATGTGCAACTGCACTGGGATCATGTACTACACCTATATCTGTTGGCAGGTCATAAGGGCTAAGCTGTCTTAATCTTTTTTAAACTGATTTTGACATTGATCCAGCAAAGCTCTGAGGAGCATCCTTCATTTTAAGCACATGAGCAGTTCTACTCAGCTCCACAGAGGACTTCAGCCCACCCTTATCACACTGCTGAACTGGTTTAGGTTTAGGCATGAGTACAAATATTTTGATGAGTAAGTCCCAGATCTGACATCATTATTAGTTTGCTGGACTAGGGTATTTTCAAATGGAAATAAGAACAAAGGTTTATTTAGAAACATCTGACTTAAAGTACACTTCTGCATCTCTTAACAGTTCAAGAAGCTTCACTTTTCTAAGGGAAGATACATCACACTAATGTTCACAGCGTTATTACTCTGTGCATTGCTCACATTATTTCTCAAGCTTTAACTTTTGAATCAATTCAACATATGTTGATATTTTTAATGTACAGACTCATAAGCAAAGGTAGTTCTTGAAAGAACAGTTGGTATTTATACAATTAGTACCATAAAATAATTAATAGGCAAGGTAAATATAGTGATATAGCAATAACAGTCTATCAAGCTGGCTATTTGTACCCACTCCAGCTCTCATAAACAGATGCTAACAATTACAAAGCATGATCATGACTAAAGGTGAAGCAGAAAAAGGAGAAAATAAAATCTGAAGCTGGAATAATTTCTCTTCATTGACTCTTATGGGGTTTGGGGGTGACTAACATGGAAACATCCACATTAGAGATCAAAGTAAGAGAGTTGAATTTCATTTCCTGAGGCCACTGCTGGCCAACCCAGGACTATCTTTCTGTTGCTTGTCTAGCAACAAGACAAGTTTCAAACTAGCAACTGACTCTAAGTGCTTATGACGTGGCTTCCTTAAGTAGTACTTTAATAAAACTGCAGCCCTAACTCATAGTTTGTAGAATTACGGGCCAATCTGTGCCTATAAATCAAGTAGCCAGATATTTCTTTCTTACAATGTTTCTGAGATGGCAATGTAACTGATGTTTTATATCCTCCTTGTAAGTAAAATATTTTATTCCATTTTACGGTGGGGGGGGGGAAGGAAAAAAAAAAAAGAAAAGAAAGAAAAAAGAAAACAAAAGAAACCAAGGTCCTAAGAAAAGCACAAAAACCTGAAAGGACATTGATCAGCTCCTTCTCCCCCATCATGAATGCAAGTACAATAGAAAGCTTTTAAAATGCCCTTATTGTCAGGCTACTGACCTTGTTTAAGAAAGAAAATGACATCTTTGTATTCTGCATTTATTCCCTAACTGAGTAACTTCCATCTGAAAACAACAGGGAAAAGGGAAAGAAAAAAAAAAAAAAAAAAAAGAAAAAAAAAAGGAAAGGAGGAAAAAGGCTTTTTTAAGCATTGTAATACTTAGATCATATTCGTTATAAAAAGATGGAAGATCCTACAATTATGTTCATTACTTTTAAAAAGAAAAGTGTTTACAAAGCCTAAGGAAAACAGACAAACAAACAAACAAAACATAACAAGAAAAACCAACAAAACCCACAGCCAACCTCAGTGTTTAAAAGCCTTTTCAAGATACCATGTTTCTCTCCAAGGTGCTGAGCTGAAGTCGATAAAAGACCTCTCTTTGAGAATGAAATGCAAAAAGTCAAAACAGTTTTCCATTATAGAGGAAGTGGTTCAGTGTGTTTGCCACCATTTCAATGAGTTCTTTCCCTCTCTAGATAGTCAGTATAGGAACACCAAGTATATTTGAAAAATATTAATATGAAAAATTTGTGTTATTTGAGCTAGTATATAAAGACTGAAAAAAATCTTCACCAAGGTCAAGACAGGTGAACCCCCAGGTTGTTTTCTTCAGGGCAGTTTCTAGTCATGGTTCCTCAAACCTGTAGCTCTGCAGGGGGTTGTTCTGACCTAAGTGCAGGACCCGGCATCTGGTCTTGAACCTCATCCCACTGACCTCTGCCCATCAATCCAGCCTGTCCAGATACCTCAGTAGAGCTTCTCTGCCTTCAAGCAGATACCAATTTACCAGACTTATTGAGGAAGCCCTTGATCATTCATCCCATCCAGATCATTAATAAAGATATTAAAGAGAACAGGCCCAACACTGAACCCTGGGGAACACCACTTGTGAACAGCCACCAACTGGTTTTAATTCCATTCACCACCACTCTCTGGACCTGAATTCTATTCTGTTCTAGTAAAATAAAATCAAGGAGGGGAGGAAGAGGAGGAAACACTCTAGCTCTATCCTCCAGCACCTATACTGAGAGCTTTGTAAGCTAACACAGAGACTTTGGCTACCTCTATGTTAATAAAATAAATTTAAGGGACAGAGTAAAGTACAGGCATGTATTTAGTGTCAATTGTAAATGGGGTCTGGCACAGTTTTAGTACTGGCAATTTAACACTGACCCAACAGTTGCTAATCATGGACTGAATGTCTACTCTGGCCACTCTACCCAACAAACATTTTGGGTGTTCCCTTCTATTTAAGGCAGAGATTTACCTGCATCTCTTAGGGAGCAGCTGGTTACTAGAACACACCTGTCTACACCTGCTCTTTAGCAGAATTTAGAGGCATAGATCTTGGGGTCACAATGGACTTTATCAGAACACTGCAATTGCATGGCAACCCATTCTCCAGGAAAAGATGAACAAGTTTCTTGTTACTTCAGGTGTACAAAGGTGCACACTGGCAATTTTGAGGCTGACTACAGGAAAAAACTTCACAGTCCAGTGGATTATTTTATCTTCTAATATTTCCTTTCTTCTTTTTATTACAGGTCCTTTTTGGATAGGATCAACAACAGCAGTCCTTTCATCTATTAATTTTCCTCTAGTTCTCTTGCTTCACCACCCATCGGAGTTTCTTTTCTTTCTGTCTTTCCTTTTTCCCTTGGGAAGGCTTCTTTCAAAAAAATGATGTGAATAGTCAAGTTCTTAGGGAATTTGGGTTTCACTTGTAGTGGTTTATCAAGTTGCCCATATTTATTTAATAAAACTGGTTTGGAATGTATAAGGGAAAGGACTGTAATCACATTAGTCATTTTATCTAATGATGTTTCTCCAACAGAAAAACAAAAAAAAAACAAAACAAAAAACCAACCAACAAACAAAAACACTAAAACCAATAACAAGCCACAATATATTAGTAAATAAATAAGTAAAATTAAACAAATGCAACTTATCTCCAAACCAGCAGTTATTGGAACAGGCCTGGTCTAAGCATTTTTCTAATTTCCAAAATCTTAATTCAGAGGTTTGGCTAGAAATATGTGGTATACATGATGGGACATACAAAGGCAAAGAGAAATATATAAAGATCAGGCTCTGAGATAATTTCATACTCCCAGATAATTAATTTAATTTAATAAAGGTACACAAATATATCTCAATCCCCAATGGCCCTTTCCTAGACACTAGCAAAGCAGATTCTTTCTAAGCATCTTGTAGTTTTTAGGAAATGTCTTCAAGGGATGCATCTGTTTCTAATTCACCATCAAATTTCTATAAAGATGACTAAGATTAAAATACAGAGCAACTCTTTAAAACTCAGGGATAAATTAAAAGCGCCTGAATGAAAAGCTCCCTTATAACAAAATACAAGGAAACAGGGAGCACAGTTTCTTTGAAGTATGTGTCTTGGTGGAGAGACCACTATGTGTAGGAGAATGAATTTTCAAGTCCTGAATCTCCAGTTAGTCCTTACTGAGAGGCACACAAACTAGAATAACAACAGTGGAGATGGTCACATGAAGAATGTTGAGCCAGCAAATGTCGTTTATCATCTTTCTGCCAATGAATGCTGAATTCACCATCTCCCTTTGTGATACATGATATAGGAGACCAAAGTAAATACCTGTTGTCAACACCTGGAACTAAAAAGACCACCTGCCAGGATTGACTGGCATGACTCGCCTTTAACAAAAGCTGCCTCAAAAAGACTACAGGACAGAGACAGGCAGGCAGAGTTCAGAAGAAACTTAAATAGCACCACATGATCCTCACAACAGCTTTATCTGAATGCTGCTCAAAGCCACCTCACCTTGCTTTTTAATTCACAAGTTACTGATGTATTCAGAAGTGGAAAAAGGAAGAGAATAAAGGAAATAGTTTTTCTTCTGCTTTCTCTAAGAATAATACAGTGTCAGTTTGGCTTTGGTTACAGGTAATAATAGCTGTAATTTCAGAATTGTGATTTAGTTCTGTTGTCTGGAGAAACATTGGTAGACATTTCACACAAACCAAATGGACTTGGGTTGAAGAGCACAGTGTCTAGTAAAATATGCTGTATTTAGCAATTGGACAGTTTTACACAAGTCATGTTCTTAAATAGATTTTTTTTTGCCCCAAACATGAAGATGTTCTAAGAAATATATGTGGAGGTTCTGCCTTTCAAGAGGAATGTGGTTACCAGTCCCTTGTCTTATATTTTATAGTATTCAAGAGAGTAAGTTAACAAAGTAACTTACAGCCTGATATCACCTGCCTCCCACTAAGTCTTTCATGATTCCTAGCTCATGACCCTGCCACATGATATTTGAAATCTCTCACAACATATCTTTGACACTCATGCTACAGCTTGCTGAACTCTGAAATGCCATTAAATACATGTACAGCAGTAAGTGCATCAAGCATGTCATGTTCAGTCTCTTCCTGTTTGCAACCTGGCATTATCTACATTTCTGAAAACAGTTGACATGTATTAACAGTAGCTATTTTTGCATTCCTAGCCCTGATACAAATAATGAAATAAGGGGATGGTGTGTCTGTATTGGAATTACTGCAACTGAAAAGAACAGGAGCTATGGATGAAGTAAAAAGGTTCTGATAAACCTTTCTCATAAGTTCTTATAAGTTGAAGATGTTGGATAAGTAATATGCTAACATGGAAAGATAAATCTACAGATTACCATCTTAGAGTCTACCGACTACTGAAAACATAATGATGAGACTTTATCTAACTGTGACAAACTTTTAGATCCCAGTAAACAAGTCTGGGAAGTAACAAATAGATGTTGGAGCTCTAGAACTTCCTCATGATGATATCATGAGAACATACAAATACCAGCCATCCTAAAGTGTCCAATGCCTATCCTTACTTAACTGGAAAGGGAAACAACCTGAGAAAAAAAGGAAAAGGATGAGATCTCTTTTTTGCAGAAGTGTAGTGTTGTCCTCTGTTTGGCTAACCAATTATAAATGTATCTGTAATCTGCTGGGCCTTGATTTGTTAATTTAAAAGGAGTCATAGGATGACACATCATGAATTGTAATAACCAAAAACTGTACATAAGTGTGGCTGAGCAGGCACTACTATTAAGGTTGCTTTTTTTTCTAAGATTTCAGAGCGTATATATCTCAGTTTGCTTAGTTTACTGATTTAATGCTTCTTCCAATGTTTATCCTACCAAAGTTGTGCAACAGACTTCTACATAATCTGACTCTGAGCTCACTGATGTCAATGGAAACTTCTCTTGAGAGAAGCAGGACTGCAATATATATTTTTGTTAAATACTCTGTGTAGAAAGATTATCACTGTATAAATGTGTCATTTAGATGTCATTAGGGCCTTACATCAGTGGTGCAACCTAAGAAAAGTTATTTATTGGCACTTACATTCCTTATCATAAGCTTCACTGTATAATCAAGTGATGTTGCAGAAAATGTCTGGTAGGTCCTTGGCTTTGCTGAACTGACCTTGAGCACCTAAACTAATTTTCAAATAAAAAGATCAGGTTTAGATGAAGATATCCATTCTACTCAGTCATTTGCGAGACTTATATCACTGAGCCTCTTACAAGGGTTGAAATGAGTTCAACTGAAAAAAAAAAAAAGCAAGATAAAAATATTTGGCATAACAGCGCAGTGGTTAGATTAGTCATGCAGAAGGCAAAAGACCTTTTTTTTGTAGGCTTTCCTTGATTTGCAGGGTGGTTATGACAACAGTTTTCACATTGACTCAGAATTTTCTCATGCTTTAGATATATCTCTAGATGTTTTCTAAAGCACCACTGCTCAAGACTGGCAAGATTCATGGGGTCATAAGGAGAGAAGGCACAGAGTTACAGTTTAGGTATTTGACTGGAAGTAGGAAGCTTTCACTTCTTTTTGTTATGTTTATGGTTTATAGACAATAACTAGTACTAAAGAAACATAATGTTTTTACTACCTCCCATCTGTCTCAGAAATACCTACATTGTAAGTATGGATACTTCCTGCCTAAATAAAAAAGAAAACCAAGGGCTGTCCACTTCCACATCCTAAATCCCTGGGTCAAACACCCAAACTCACAGGTGAAATACTAGGAATGAATGCAGTCTTTGCATCCCAAAACTGTTTTGCTTACAAAGTTCTGAGGAACAGATACTATATTGTGAATAGCTTTTAGAGCTACTAAGGGGAATGTTATTAATATAACCAGGACAGGATACAGATATCCATATAAGCTGTTATTTTAATTTTGTCTTTTTTCTCCTTATCTATACAGTATTTTCCTCTTTAAATCAACTTGAATTTCCAAGTAAATACTTTCAGTGTTTTTGAGCAGGAGATTTATTGTTTTGTTTTTATCAAATCCTGATTATATTGGCAAGCTTACAGTATCTAGCAACCATTTCTATTATTATTCTTTTTTTGTACTTACATCCAGAACTGACAAATACACTGAACAGCAATGGATATGTTTTATGGAAAAAAAAAAAAAAAAAAAGGGAGAGAGAGAAGAGAGAAAAAAGGGGGAAAAGAATAAGAGAGAGCCCCTGCAAAAGCAATGAAAACATTTTCCTTTCAAAGCTTTTATTTGGTTGCTAGGAAAATATTTATGAAATGCGGTTTAATGCATTTGCTGAAAATTAACACTCAGATGCATTTGCAGCTAATTAACCTATTCTCAAAGAAAGCAATTGGGAAATGCTTGATTAATGTTTAAGGCATAAGATACACACAAAAAATGTAGGCAAAACTTCATCATGGCACCCAGGAGACCACTGTGTGACACAATCTAGAGTCTGTGTGTAGCTCACTCTCCACAGGAACTAATTTTGAAGCGCCAGAATGCTGTGAATTGTCTGTAAAACACTGTAGAAGAAACTCAGCATAGAACAGAAGGCATGCTTTCCTTAGGAAGAATGCTGATAAAATTTTAATGAAGTAACATGTTGTCATGGGGATTTGTTGCTATTCATTAATTCATTGTGCTTTTCCCCTATAGTTTTGCTGAAGTTGAGTGACAAATTGTCAAGCAGCGGTCTTAGAGATTTAAAGTTTTCTCATTGATAATCTAACTTTCCTGCAAATTGTTTTAAAGGCTCCACTGTTTATGAAATAAACCTTCTGAGGTATGAGACTCATCATTGTGGGGAGAGTTAGAGAATGGGCTGTATTTACCATCTTTCCTCAACCACCTCACTTGCAGTCTGACTGTAATTTCCACTTCCCAGACACAACCCCTAACATGTCTGAATATCTTCAGACACGCTCATGTTATCAGCATACCCATCTTTTAAAGAACAAAGCAACTGCCCTGAAAAATGTATGCCCTGGATCACTGAGGGTGGGGTGAAGAGACTGGCCTGAAGTCTGGGATGGGTATTGCTGCTCCCCAGGTCACTGGTGTAAAATAAGCTTCTCTTGTGATCTGGGTGCTAGGGTGTGAGATCTATGGTGATTCTGCTTGAGCTTCTTTGAAGAAGAGAATTTTCAAAATGACTCCCATCATGCTGGTGAGTGGCTATGGGAATCTACATTTGCAAGAACCAAGTACATAAATCATACAGAACAGGTTTTCTTGATCAGCATTTCAACAACAACAGGGATCATATTCAGGTCATAAAATGGTGATATATATGGGAAAAAAATGTCCTCATTTATTTATTCATTCATGGCTTTGACTTTCATGAGCTGTTATTTCCTTATGCAGTGCATGTTTCCATATCAGAGCATGCCTTCTGTCTTCAGCTTTGCAAATGTTCATCCCAGCACAGACTTTTTTTGTGTTTGAAGGCAAGATAATGCTTCTGTATATAAGTTACCCTAAACTACCTGAAAACTACCATGGAGAATGAGAAGAGCCAGATGCTTCAGCTGGTTTCAGTTGGATCCATTTATTTCTTACTTGGGCTATTCTGAAGGTTTGAGAATGTTGCTTTTTGGGGTTGTTTTTTCTGCTTTGGGCAAATACTTTCATGGTTTTCAGAAATAAGATGGTTCCAATTTTACACAATAAAGCAATATACACATTGGAACACATTTCTAAAGTACAATGTATTTCCCAGGCTGGTTTCCAGCTATTTTTCAGATTTGATGACAATACTTCAATAGAAATAGCTAGGGTATAACATCAGTTATTATTATGAAAAGTCCTCCAGATACCCCACTAATACAGATAAGAAAGAAGATGGTGATTTTAAACAGACACTTTGAAGCATCTCTGTTTTTCCAGCATTCCCTAAATGTCAGCAGTGGATGTCCCTATTTCAGTCATGTAGGGGGCTGTGTAGAAGACAAAATTATTTGATGATAGTGTGATCTACATTGAGTTGTTCTAATAGTAAAATCCTTGGTTTTGAAGCAACACCTACAATTGGAAGAACTTTTTTTTCCAATGTTGACCATAAATTTCTCATTTCCATTTTTATGCTAGTGTCTGGAATAAACTTTCCCAGCCACCACAAACTGGAGCTCTAATTTGTTCAGCCTACTAGAAGCAATCTTAAAACAATCCCATAAATTTTTAAATTTTCTATCAGCTGTGCTTTCCCAGAGTTCACCCCAATACTGTGTTGTGTGCTCCATTCACACACCATTTTGCTGGAAATGATAAAACTGAGTGCATCAGTTTAAAAGAAGTTACCTCAATGGTATCAAATGTCTGCTGAGTGGATTCACCCATCTGACACACTGTGCTTTTCTGAAAAGTTGTCAGGTGGTAGAAAATTTGAAGCAGTTACTGCTAGGGCTGTGCCACATCTAAACTAAAGCACTAAAGGTGTAAGAAATTCTTATTGATACCCATGCCATTATCCAGTCTTGCTGGTCATGCTATGGCTTACCTTGGGAACGGAATGACTCCGGAGAATTAGTTTGTTTTTACTATTTCATTTTCTCACATCAACATAGAGTAAACCTGTGATTGAGAATCAATAGCAAAAACAAACTATGGAAAATGAAACATACTAAATAATAACTGTAATTATGAAGACTTCAGGAGCCAAAAATTTAGACTCTCAGTTGGTTTACTTGGTGCAATCATAGATCAGTGTAACTTTACACCAGGAGAATCCAGGGCAGAGCCTGCTTTGTTAGTATTAAGTGGGGAGTTAAGCCAAATTATCCTGATACACACTTTATCAGAATCAAGCTTCCTGTGATCCTCCACCTAGATTTTCTTTGCTGTCTAGCCTTCTGCATCTAAATCCCCTTTTAAACAGACTTGCCTTTCATTTCAGTAGGACCTTAGCATAATTTGCACTTTAATTCTACCTTTTGTTAAATGATCTTAATGTCCTTTACAGGCATTAATTGATTAAGGCTCTGTATGCTCTTAAGAGTGGATGCTTTTATCCTCAGTTTATCCAGGGGGATATCGAAACATATCCAAGTCAAGTAAGAAGCTCAAGGTCACAGGAGGGGAGTGAAAGTAACTGGAAATTGAACATCCATGGATAGATCTTCATGCTGCAATCTCTGCACTCAACTGCACTCATCAGCCTGTGCGTGCATGCAGGTCTGGATCCAGCAAGTTTTAGTGAAGCCTTGCAGTGAGATGTAATTAATTTGTTACCAATGTCTATAAATAAAATAAATGCTGAAATGATCCACACTTCTCTGTTGTCAAAAGCATCCCCATCTCTCACAATCCCTACTCACTGGATGCTGACATTATTTCTTGGTTATTGGATGACAGTTCAGTGCCTTGAGTGTTCCTCTCGCTGTAGGGTTAGTAGAATAATTGACAAACCACAGGGACCAGATCCCTGGATTAGGATGACCGGACTGTCAAAACAGCCATGACAAACTCTCACATCAACTTCTACTGCAAGTCAACTCTATGAGGGAAAAATGCACCTTGGCAGGGCCAGAAGGGAAGTCTTTAGTTTAAATATTTCCCCACTGCACAAAAATCTACAGCAGGGGGAGGAGAGAGCACGGATCTTGCTGTATAATTCATAGAAAACTCTGTTACAGCAAGTCACAACTAATTAGAGTACTTGAGTAAACATTTTGGGGTCCTATTGTGTTTGCTTAATGTGTTTACTGGAATGCATGACAGATGTCACTTCTGTTTCTTATTAGAGACTGACAAACGACTGGATAGTCTGTGCATGTGTATACATGGAGGGGATGTAGTCCTTATGCACACACAGGCACGCAGATCGACTTGCTTTTGCAAGGCTGATGTTAACAACTAAAAGTTGTGGGTATTATTTGAATTAATTAGTGTTTACATAGGAACTTGGGCAATTTAAAGCATTATAGAAAGATCATTGTTAGTATTACTAAATAATATCTTCAGGGGTTTTTTTTTACATTAAAATTTTTTAAAAGAACACTTGAAACAATAGTCAAATCACTTGCTTTGCTTCATGTTACTTTCAACATTTCTCTTAGACTTTCAGAAATTCAGTCACACGTCTTTAAAATGACAGCTAGAGTGGCATCTGTTTATAAAAAAAAAAGTGTTCTCTGTATGAAAATCTATATTGAAAAATGTTAAATGAAAACTGAAATGCAAATATGGAAGAAGGTTCCTTATTTCTTCAACTAACACATGGAACCGATACACCTAGGATTAGAAATCCTTCATTATTATTAAAAATAAAACTTATAAATTGTTATTTATAAGAAGTAAGCTTCTTGGTCTTTAGAGTACGATCAAGTGTTTTTAGAATAGTTAATCAGGTTGTGGGTATTTATTTTTTTTTAAATTGAGAGTCACATTTAAGAAAGAAAAGTGAAGTTAGGAAAGAAGATTCCACAAGCATGTCTTTACTTAATGTCACAGAATGCAAAAGAACTACTACAGCTCTGAGGATGATAAACCAAAGATAAATGTAGGAGGAAATGACATTTTCTGCATGAAAATGAAATGGCAATTTTGGTTTGCATTTCACAGAATTTTGTGACTTTTTTTTTTTTTTTTTCTTTTGGAGGCAACTTTCCTGCTAGGGGAATAGAGCTGCCTCCCGAAGCTGACTGTTGCAGTTGCAAAATGCCATCAGATTTCTGGAGCATCCTGTTTGCATTTTAAGACTTATCTAATTTTTGCGATTTTATTATCTTTTAACCACACAGCACAGTCCAATTATGGGACTCTTTAAAGTTGGTTCCTGTTCTATCCTTTGATTAAAGAAGGCACATAGACATGTGCACAATCAAGATTATTCATGTGGTTACAGAAAAAATCTGCAAAGAAAAAATAGAACTGGATTCATATATATATTTTTCCTCACATGGAGTATAATGTGCACATCAAATACATCTAGACCTTTTAAAAAAAATCATGATATATTTTCAATTAACTCTTTAGCTGTTAAATAAGACTTTGGAAAGAAAACCAATACAAGGGGCCTGAGTTGCACCATCTCCTAGATTCACTTTTAACAGTCCCAAGTTGAATGAAATTTCATTAGCTTCAGGGAAAGTTTGCTGATGTCCTGTGTTGTAGAAGTAGACTCTCCTTTACTGAGAGAGACAAATAAAAAGTTTATTTTTGGCCTTAGGCCAGTTCTTCTTATTACCTGTGAAGCTCAGTATCAGTGGGAGGTTTGAACAAAACCTCTTTTCTTTGTCCAGCCTGCTGGTTCCTTTGCTAACATTGTTCTTCTCGGTGTGGTAAAGCAAATTTGGCAGTAGGGGAGGGGAGTCAGTAACCTATAGTCGTGGGGTTTTGTTACTCCAGCCAGATCCTTGCTTATAGCAGGATTAAGAGATGCTCTCACAATATGTCTCAATTATTTTCAATATTAGAATTATTTCAGAATTAAGATTCAAAAGATGAAAGCAAGCTGGAAGTATTCAGGACTTTGCAGGGTTGCATGTATCAGCCTTTAAAGGGTTTGCAATGCTTAGGGTGACGTTTGGAACTCACTAGAAATCTCTCTATATCCACTGTCTGATTCAAAGATGTGTATCAACTTGCTACTACCTATAGCTAAAGGATCTCTTAGCTCAGACAATGATGAATCCAGTTTTTATTCAGTAGAAGTTTAGGAAAATTTGTGATGTCAGCAGTGTTTTTGCATCTGGTTTTCAGCTGATGAAGCGAGACCTCTAAATTGAACTGTTAAAATCAGAGATCACATTTCATTTTTTACCTCACTGTCTTAGAAGGAAGATCAGTATTGTGCAGAGGAAAAAAAAAAAAAATTAAATTACACTTGGTAATTAATAATAGAAATTACATATACTTATAAACCAAGAATATAGGTGTTTTCAAAAGAAGTTAAAAACAAACAAAAAAAACAAAACTCACACACATGCAAAAAAAAAAAACCAAAGCCAAACAAACCCACATGAATTCCAGCTCAGGATTCAAGCCTGAATCTAGTGGGAGATTCTGAGATTAGTTCCAAGAATTACATGCATTTGTTGAGATCTGTCAAAAAGCCAAACTGGGATGAATTAAAAGGTTCCCCATTAAGTTCCCACTGTTAGCCCATAAGGTCTTGTCTTCAGTCTGAGTACTGCGGGCAGCACTTTGGCAGCATTGCACAGGATCTCAGGGACCTCTTCTTACCAAAGTCAGTAGAAAATTTCCATTAGCAGTCAATTAATTCTAATAGAAGTAATTATGATGGATATGTAAACCACCAGCCCAACAGGGAGTTGAAGTGGTTAACTTCCTGCAGAGTACAGGTCAGCTGATGTAATTTGCTAGCTACCTTAGGTTCAACTCCATGTGACATCAAGATCAGGTAAGAACATTTTTCTGAACCTGCTTCTGCTAATTAATTGCATTTATTAGATAATCATGCATTTTCTGGATTGCTTGTGATCTTTACGCTCAGTATATAGCTGTTAATTCATACTCTGTGTGATGCTGGAAGAGAGGTTGTAAATGTACCTCTGTTCTTTCATGCTGATGTTTTTCGTTGTCTCAGCCACACTCATTCTGGTGTTACTCTTTACTGAATCTGGTGAGAAATCAGTCTAAGCTTTCTGAGCATGTTCATAGACATGCTACATTTGTTTCTACTTTGAAAGAGGTCAGCTTGAACCAAAACTACTCACAAGACCAACTGGGAAGAAAAAACAGGGGTCATACCTAAAAGTAATATATCTTTGCTGTACTAGGTTTTTTCCTTTCCCACAGCTGCAAATTGTGTACACTCAAAAAACTACAAACTGGAGTATGGGATGGTTTCTGAGGAAACATATCCCCACTTAATCTAAGGAGATATCTTTTTGCATAAAGGCAAATTCTCACCTTGCTTCATCTTCCACTAGTGACTTCAAAACAGTAGCACTTAACAGTATTTTTATTGTTGGGTTTGATTTGTTTATTATAAAGCTGATGAATTTTCAAGTTTGGAAACAACCAGTACTGGAGAAGTAATATTTACAATTAAAGATTGTGCAGTGCATTAAAAAGGCAGCATTCTTATGGAATAGCACCAACATGGGCATTTTCTTTTTCTGAAAGTTTTCCTTCTCTACTGCTCCTCCTGCTAAGTGCCTGGAATGAGTCTCAGTGTAGGTGTCCACAAAGGCACAGGTTATCTCCCACTGCTCTCAGCAGAATTATTTTTATTCAGAAGAATCTTTTACAGCAATGAACTCAGAGTGTCACTTACAAGAAAATCCAGCCATAATTGAAAGGGTATATGAAATTAAAACTTAAATCAGGAAGTATACAACAAAGAAAATCTAGCTATGTTTGTGCAGTTTATATCTATTTATATCTAAATATAGTTCTACATATTTTTATTTGTATGTCACAAAACAAGGAGTAATTAAGACACATGCAGACACGTACAGTACAACCATTTTTTGCTTGCTATTGTTTGTGCTTTATGCTCATGAGCTTTAGTTACATTTTGAAGAACCAGTGAGTTAAAACTGCAAATACCTACACATCTAAGTCTGCCTTGAGCAGCCTTTTTGGTTCTGATTCCTGACCTACTTTTAGAGGTTTTATTTATTTTTTTGCTGAAGGTAGCACCCAGCTTTTCAAAACAAGAAATGCTGAGCTAGAAAAATATTTCTAAACACTGACTTGAGAGTAGTGAGTAACTGTAAACTGTGTAAGTTCTGGGAATGAAGGACTATATCAAACCAAGGTCCAGTGATTTTGTTTCTCTAGGTAAATATACAGTGAAATGAAATAAACAGTATGGAGAGAAATGCACCCACTATTAACACATAGCACTGACTTTCGTGATGCCAACACAGGCACAGGACGCAGTTTCCATAGTGGTCTTGATAATTAATCAGACAGAAAGGTTGGATGATGAGAGCACTAGAAGAGAAAGCATGAAATCCAAATTCATGTCTCAAGACAACATTAAGTAGCTTTGCAATCCTAACCAATGCTGGGTGCTTTTATCACCTTCCAGAGATGTGTTTGTCTTTCTCATTCTTTTAGTCAAATAATGAAGCCTAGAGTTTGTAGGTACTGTACAGAACAGAAACTTGTTCTTTGAATGTGCCATAAAAAAAAAAGTTTGTGGGGTGATGCAGATGCTACCATTGTTGTATATCCAGATAAATCATGCTATGTAAAGCAGCTCCTCAGCAATGACTTTCTGTTTTACTGAACTTTTTTCCATTACCTGTCATCTTAAAGTAGTATGTGCAATATTCAGAAGTCAGAATATAAAGAAAGAAGGAAAATATCCTTTAGGCCCACTTGCTTCTAGTTTAAATGGCTATCCAACATCTGAATGCTGCAGTGATATGATTTCAGACAGCTAATTAGACAGAGCTTTGGCAATAGTAATGTAAAATAAGATGCTATTGTTGTTAATACATCATTTTTTGGAGATCAGAGCTTTGCATACAAAACATTGATATGGATATGTGTTATTTAATTTAATATTTATCAGACTACATACAGAAAATAAACCATCTCCAGGAAAAATAGAATGCCTGCAGATCTATAAAAGGGAAAAAATCTAGCAGATTTCCAAATAAAAATTCAAATAGGCTTTAACTTTTACAGCTTTGTGTACCAATAGGTAGATTAAAAGTTATCTTGAAAAAATGCCTGAGGGACCAAACAGTTGCTTAATGAGGATACATGGAATGAAATTAAAATGCAGCCTTAATAAAGATAAATTAAAAATGTAATGTTAGCAAAGTCATATTATTTAAATCACATTCCCATCTATAAAGTGACTACATTTGGCCTATCTGGGAAAACAGAATGAAGAAAACATACACAAACCCTCTAATGATCTCCCAAATCTCAAAGGTTGACTTCAAATTTATGGAATAGGATTTAGCCCACAGAGAATATGAATGGTTACATACAGTGCAGAAAACCTCATTTCAACTTAGCAAATCTTCAAAGCTGTCTTCCCAAAAGGGCTGGATGTGCATGTTTTGGCTAGTGGGAAACAGATTAGTTTTGCTAAATATTAATAAACCTTTCCTATGTGCTTTAATACTTGTTATATTCTCATGCTACTTTCCTTAGCAGTTAGTGTCTTACTGATGTGACACAGGTATTTCACTGTACAGTCATAGTGACACTGAGCACACAGATGTTAAAAACACGATTTGCCAGGCTCAGAGCTAAGTTCACAGACAAATATTTCACCATCAGCATGTATAGCATCAGACATACTCTCATTCAGCTCAGCCCTATGACCCATCATTTACAATATTGCTCTGAAATGTTGTCATGTATGTTCCATTATCTTCTCCAGTCTCAATGTGAGTGAATACACTGCTTGTCTATTGACTTCAAGGGAGCAGGATTAGGCCCTAGATGTGCTTGTTTGAAACATTTCCTCCTCTTTTTTTCTCCCTAAATCTGTGTCATGCCACCTGAGAACAGATTTCCTGCTGGGTTAATTACCTTTAACTGTGACACCCTTATCAGCCTTCTTATGATCTGATATGAATGCAGATGGGAGAGGCAGTAATTTAAATGGAACTAGAGACATATTAAAAAAACTCCTTATTGCAGACCTTCCTCTGTTTCCAGTAATGTCTGTAATGAACTTCTCATTGCCTTCAATGAGAAGTGTGCAATAAGTGATGAAATTTTTACTTCATGAGACCCCCAGTGTTCATTAAACTTTGCCCCGCAATTTTTGCATACTTTGTGGTGTGGTCCAAGTTTTCTTTCTTTTTGTTATTTATTTTGGTTTGTATTCAGAGAATTTAGCTGATTAAACATTTAGTAGGTTTAGCTATTCTGTTGAAATGAACAGGACTTACACAACATAACACATCACTGATTTGTTAAGAAAGTAAACTGAATAACTCAGAATAGAGAAAATCTTTATCTACCAGTCTTCAGCAGTGTCCAATTGGAAATATTTACCAAGGAATATAAGAAAGAAAATATAAAAGTGATCCTTCCTGTGATAGATTATTGCAGCCTCCAGAACCAGTACTGGTGTGGAGGATTTTTTAACTTAGTTTTTCAACAGAAGTATCATTAATTTACCTGGTTCCTCTTTGAACACGTTCACAATAGCCCATGGTAGTGAGTTCCTCAGTTCAGCCACATGAAAATGTTATCATTTCCTTGTTTTAAACTTTCTGCTTGATATTCTCCTTGTGTGTCCTTTCCTTCATTTTCTTTAGCTATGAGTAAACCTTCTCTGCTCACCTATCAATTTATCACATACCCTCTCCATTATTTTTTGCCACAGTAATCAAGTCATTATCAAGGAAAAACTGAAGGCTTTCTGTACTTCTGACCATCTTTGAGCACCCTTCTTTGTACTGTTTCTAGGGGCGACAGGTTATGAGAGAAAATTGACTTTAGCCTTTGTTCAGTGTAGGAGTTTATATAATCATATACTTATTTTAATTTTGATTTGCCAAATAATTCCTATATTTTTGAAAGAACTGACCATCACCCTGGAGGGAGTGAAGAAAGAAAAAAGGCACCTAACTCAAGTCTGTTTGGCAAGTGCCTTATCACTCGAATGCTCTGCCTCCTCAGGTGACAAATATAAGTCCAGAAATAGCTTTGGGGCTCTGTAAGGTGTAAGTTCAGTGCAGGGTATCACACTCAGTCCTAATAAGAACAGTGCTGGTATATACAAGCCTGCCACACCCTGACATGATATATATATAATACCCCATTACATGATACAACAAAATATGTTCTGTGGATATGGAAAGAGATATGTTGAAGCAAGTCTTCATCCTACAATTGAAGTGACATTTCTTCTATAAGGGGCTGGTTGTAAGATCGAGAAAAATCGCTGAGAACAATTTGCTGTATAGTAAAACACTTCTCACAGAGCTGAGACAGCCGTTAGCACAGCAGCATGCAGTGTGTACTGCTCCCAGTCTTATTAGAATTCTGGTGAACAAGCTTCTACAATTATGATTTGATTTTAATTAGTTTAGATATTAACAGAATAGGCCCCAGCAGTCTTTAAATGTCACTGAGTTTCCCAGAAGGCCAAGGGTGTCTTAGCCATCTCTCTTGCTTTGTCCAAAGAGCCTCTGGGAAACCAGGAAAAAGCCAAGAAATATCAAAGATTCCAGTATACCGTGGTCACCCACACTAATCAGCATTGGGTCTGTTAAGTGTCTCTTTGACTTACATTATCAAACCTTTTAAAAGAAGCACATTTTAATAAATTCCTGAAATTACCCACTAAGGGTATATGTAACATTTAGCACATTATTATATACACTGCAATGAGGCTCATCAATCAATCAACACAGTGCAATGTGCATGTTTTAAGCTACTTCACAGAAGAGGCTGTTGTTGAGAACTTTTCAAAACACATTGGTAAAACTCTGCTGGGGTGGTAATTAATTAGGAAGAAGGTGACTGGTGCCAGTCTGCACAGGGAAAATATTAACAGGTTGATTCCAACTGTGGAACAGATTTTTTGTTAGCTGAAGAAGTTGATTTGCTTTTGTTTTTTCCACCCAAACCAGGACACTAGCTCAGAGATTGAAGGGTCCTGTAGGAATCTGAGGTGCTTGACTGATGTTCAAGTCAGTCCTTTAGATTTGAGAAGAAAAAAGAAATGCAGAGCTAACAAAGTTATACTTTAACTCAGTGAACGGAATTTAGTAAAGAAAACACCATGGCAAATATTTTTTTTTCATTATACAATTAAAATTAGTTGTTAGACTTTAACACATATAATTTATCGAGGGTTCAAGAAAACTGTCATCTCCAAACTTAGCCATCTGAAAGTCAAAACTCTTATTAGAGTTTCTTATTTGGCTCACATTAGTTGTCTAAACAAAGGAAATTGTTCCCTTTGAGTGGCATTAGAAAATTAGACTTCTGCTCAGAGATGCCAGGTATGACACAGGAAAACCATAATCCTGCTCCCTTCTGAAGGAGCATCTATAGGTTAAGCAAGACACTGTACAGAATTGTATGGCATTGCAAATTACTGCTAACAGAATTTAACTGATGCTATAATAACCAGCTTCTTCTCCACTACACTGTAACATAATCTTAGAGAAACTATCTATGGTGTCTAGGACTCAAATTCTTCAATTACTTAGTTTTTAGAATAGCCACTACATAGTGGTTTAGAGGTTGCCAGTCAGTGGGCTGAGTATGAGCAGCCTGTCAAATCAAGATTACTGACACATACTAAATTCTGTAGACAATAACATCTCAAGGAATAAGACATTAGTAGAATATCTGGCCATCAAAGTGATTAAGTAGAAGTAAGAGCTGACTTGACATGAGTTCAAGAGAAAGCTCTAAATGCCAGCTCCTTACCTGAATTGTTAGCAGGAGCAAAGCTGTAAAATCACATACCTAAATGCTTGAGATATCTCCCATGTTGTGACAAAAGGAGCTATATAAATATCATGAGGAAAATGGGAAATAAAATATTCTCTGAGGTGGAAAAACTGTTCCTGTCTAGAATTGGTTTTTTTGCTTGGCCTTGAAGCCAAGGTTGGCAATGATGTACTTGCCTCCAAGACATAATAGTTATCTTCTGTGTGAATTTTTCTTTTTCTAGTGAAAAGTGTTCACCACCAGAATGCTATTTTGCTGTCATGGAACTAAGAGAAGCTTTATGTGTGCCACAGAAAGCCATGTAGCAATCTTTGTTGTTGCAAAAGCCTACTGTGTTAGATTGGAGTAACATGTAAGGATGGAATTCAAATCTGAACGGAGGGATTATCAGCTCTTTCTATGACATCAAATTCCCAGAAATGTCACTGAGTAGCTCAGTAAATGGAGAAAAACATATTTATTTAATTTTTTTTTGTGATTACATAGACACACAGTTGCAATACAACCTTAACATGTGAGTATTAGTGAGCCTGCCGAGAAGGGGCATTGTGTACCCCAGCAGTGGGAAAATCTCCATGCTTTCATTCTATTAGACATCAGAAAGTCCAAACTCATTACTTCAAAACATAAGAAGCCAGACTTTGTTTCTTCCACTGTTCTTGAAAGCAGAATCATAGCATCACAGAACATCTCAAGTTGGAAGGAACTCATAAGAATCACAGAATCACAAAATGGTAGGGCTTGGAAGGGACCTCTGGACCCCTCCTGTCAAGGTAGGTTCACCTAGAGAAGGTCCCACAGGAACACGTCCAGGCAAGTTTTGAATGTCTTTAGAGAAGGAGACTGCACAAACTCTCTGGGCCCAGTTCTCCGTCACCCTCAAAGTAAAGAAGATCCTCCTCATGTCTAGATGAAACTTGCTATGTTCAAGTTAGATGCCCTTGTCCTGTCACTGGGCACCACTGAAAAAAGAGTTAATTGGTCCCATCCTCCTGACACCCACTCTTGAAGTATTTATAAGCATTTACAAGATCCCCCCTCATTCTTCTCTTCTCTAGACTAAAAAGACCAAACTTCTTCAGCCTTTCAATCAGCCTTAACTCCCTGCTCTTTGAAGGACTAAATCATATGACTAAATGCATTGTCCAGACACTCTGAATTCTGAAGATCTTCACTTGCAGAGGAACTTCTGCAGCATCATATGCTGTATAGAGTTGTTATGAGTTAACTGGGAATAGATTTCTTTTTCCTTCTGACTCTATATTCTTTTGTAATTGTAAGATCACAGAATCATATAATGCAAAATTGTTTCTATTTTATATTTAAATACTTTGGGCTTAACTACTACACTACCTCAAAACTGATGGCTTAGTTATACTGTTCATACATCTAGTCTTCCTTCAGTCATGTAGATTTTGACTTTATCTTACAGCCTTAAAGCAGGGAAGTGGCTCAGCTTCTGAACTACTTTCTTTTGATTTGCAAGCAGAAAATTATGCAAGAGAATTAACTTGCACCATGTAAAAGCTGTGGTTTTTTTATACCAAATCCTTTGGCCTATTTCCTAGTACTTGCTCAGGGCTTCCTCTTTGTTTACATATATAGGCTGGATTCTGGCTTGAGGCATCTCACAGCTGATCAATGACTGTGCAGAAGTTGTGTATCCTTTTGATTAGCTCAGGCAGGTGTTGCATGAGTGTTGCCTCTATGTTCCAGTACTCCCTTTGTTCTCATTTGTGGGTACTCATGAAGCAACATACTTTGCACCTCCAGTTTTGGGAGAATACAGCCATCCATCCATCACCCACATACTGTGTTCTAAACCAACCTGAAAACACGAAGGTAAAGAAGCTTTAGTTCTTCAACAGTTTTCCCCAAGTTATTTCCTCTTTTATTCCTTGCCTACTCTGAGCCTGGGGACAACACAGGCCAAGATCTGAACATAGCAGGTAGTTGAAAAGACTGCTTGTATTTGCTTTTTCATGGGGTTCAGCTGGAGCCTATGTTCATCTACAAACAAACTCTCTTCACATGGCACCATTTAGCAGAACAGATGCCACAAAACTTAGGTAATTAGCTCTATTCTGACTTCTAGTCAGGAATATTTGCTACTGAAGCTACAGGTCTGGTGTGTCATAAGCAACAAGAAATCAGTCTTCAGCATAAGTCTTTCTTCTCTTGTTTTCAGTCACTCTCAGCTTTTGTCTAAGTGAAGATATTTGATAGAGGAAAAGCAACTGAGATGTGTTACATTAAAGAGCCTATCACTGACAGTGTTTTATATTTAATTACAGCTTTGATTCCTGTTTGAGAATAGCTATAAGGCATCTATTGTTTACAGTCACCTCTGTCTCATTAACTGCAGAAAAACTTTCTCTCTTTTATTTTTTTTTTCCCCCACTGGCATTTTTTGCTACAGTGAAACAAACGTGACAATTCTGAAAGTTCAATGTATAGCAGTTGGGGTTTTTTTAAGGGATCATTCAGATATATCTTCAACCAGATTTTGCTTTCCAAAGAAATGATGTCATATCAAGAATATCAGACTTAACTTTTCTATTCTTCTGGACAGAAGCTAAAATTGTAGTTACCACCCATCCAGCCTGCTTAACAACTGGAAATCTTGCTCCATATATGACAGATACCTTATTTATTAAACAGAGATCACATCAATTATGAATAACAGTTTTACTTTTGTGAACTGTTTTGTTGCACAGGAGGATTTTGACAAGGGAGGGAGGATCACATGAAAGTGTGAAAATTAGGAAAATAAATCAATTTTTTAGAAAAAGTTAAAAGAATATAAGGTATTGATTCAATAATAATTTGTGATACATATAGGTATGATATAAAAGATACAAATAGATTACAAGCTAACATGTTTGTGAGAGATATACATTTAAGAAGACAGAATGCACAGTCACAGAAACTTAATCACAGATAACAAAGCATCTGAAAAAGCCCCTGTGAATATTTTCTGAGTAAAATGAGTCATTTATTTTCATTTTAAGAAAGGAATACAGTCAACTCTAAGTATACATAATTGTAATTGTAAACACATAATTAGAAACTGTAACAATGAGTTAAACGTTAAGAAACCACATCTGCTCCCCAAATTATTGTTTGCTGCTAGAATTCTCCCCTTCTGTATATTACTAAACAAAAACGGCCACGGCTTGTTCTCTGTCCCTGAGACCAGATGGGAGGAGACAGCTTGCATCCATATGCTTAGACACTCTTCCTCCTGAAAATAGAGTGGCTGCATCCCACCTGCCACTTGGAAATGTCTTCTGTATTGTTAACCCCTGAACAGCATTCAGACACTGCCTGCATGGGTATTAGCTAACAGGGACCAAAACTATGTCTGGGAGCACTTAGACAAGTCTGGATGATTGCAGGATGGTGCCCAGCACTCTTTTCTCATTCCTTCTCGAGAGAAGGCCTGGCAGATAAATAGAATTTGGGAACTAATTGCTGGATGGAAGAATCAGTTCAGAAAGAGAGAATTTTATGCACAGGAAACCAAGGAAGTTACTTTAGAAACATGAATCTCAGCTAAGCAATATGCAAAAAACTTAAAGAAGGTAGAGTCTGACCAGAGATCTCAGAGTGGACACTAGAATCCTGAAATACATTCTTATGCCACAGACACCTTCTTCAATATGCCATTGTGTATTGAAACACAAACATTTTATGATTCTATGATTCTTGTATTCTCAGCACCATCTTTCAGCACACTGTACTATTAATACATAGAGTAAGAGTCAAACAGTGTATTTAGGTAAGTTATAAAATTCTTGCTCATCCCAAGGAGTAGGCACAGGAACATCATAGTGATTTTACTTCTTTTCTTGCACAGAAGTAGGAGCTTGAGTGACTTACACCTCTATCAGAACTTAGTCATGATGTGTCTTTTCTTAAGGGAGTTTTAACTATCCTTCTCCTCAGCTGTCTATTAAGACTGGTTTTTTTGGGTCTTTCTTTGTGGAAATTGTATGAAACTTTAGCTTATTTTAAGCATTTTGACACATTTGCCCATTTTTTTTCCAATAAAAAAACACCCCTTCCTCCAATATAAGAATCATTAAATGTGTGAGAACAAGTAAGTAAGCCCAAAGAAACAGAATTTCAAAAGAAAGTAGCCGGCTTTTCCCTGGGAGCATACATGAAAAACAAGGATTTCTCCATCCAGACTATTCTATTTTTTCTGCTTTTTGAGGCAGTTCATCATGGGTTTGGGAACACACATTCCCCGAGCTTCAAATATTCTTTTCACTGATAAGGCTCTCCAAGCTCACAGATCTACTTATAGTGCTGCCACTAAAGATCTGGAAGATTAACCCAATTCTGAAGTTGAAGACTGCCTATTACAAATCCCTCTCAAAGAATAGAGGAGATAGTTGAGACAAAATTTTTGTTACTGGGAAGAGCAGAGAAACTTAAATGAACAAAGCCAGACAGTAATTCCACCTTTAATTCAACTACTACTTATAAATCTCCTCTGATTAAAGATAATTCCAGCATTTTAAAGATCAAAGTCTTTCTAGCTGCTTGATTGGTTTTTAAATTCTGATTTTATATTCTACTAAACTGTGAAAAAAAAAAAAAAGAAGAAGAAATCAGCATGTGCCACACTGAGGGCTGAGGGTTAGTATTTAATTTAACAGTTGGGGATGAGAACTGCCTTTGGTTTTCTTCTGTTTGAAAGACCTGTCTCATGACACCAATGACAGAAGGCACAAATTTCATTCAAGGACTTGCCACGATAAACATTTTCAATGGAGGCATACTGTGAAGGATATTTTGGGGTGCATTTTATATGACACTTTAAAGATGCGTTTAGAAGTTGAGATGCTTAAAATCCCCCAAAAGTGAGGACCCGTTGAGATGTCACAACTTGAAACAACAGAAATCTCCAGCTATATTTTAAAATCTCATCTGTGTCTGCAGCATCCTGTCATTCTGATAAGTGCACTGTTTGATGGTTCTTTTTTGGAAAAGAGAAACTAATTCCAGAACTTTGTTACACCATTTTCATTACCCTGTTCTACAATACTGTGAATATTTTCAAGCTTTTCCCTTTTTCTTTATAGCAAAAGTTTTAGGAAGTTTATATAAATTAATAAAATCCTAGGCTCTATGAAGCCAATCTTGCTTTGAACATGCTTTTATTGATCTTTCAGGTAAATCTACTGTGAATGTTATGAGCCAAACCCAGATCACCAACTTCAAACAGAATTGGCGGTACCTGTAGAGAGTTTTCCCTGCCAGACAAGCTTTCACTAAAGCCAGCAGAGCAGAGGTGAGGATGAAAAACTTGCTTAATTAACATTTCAGATGTATTGCAGGTAGAGTGATTTAAGGTAGCTTAAACTATCCCTGTTGTATTGTGGAGGATGTCATTTTTCTAAGATACAGATCTCCATCATACACTAATATTTAAGTATGTTAAAATGGAGAGAACAATTTAACCTACCTATGCTTCTTTTGTTTTTATTTGCCTTATTGGGAGAATACAGCTTCTTTTCCCCAGTTCCCTGAATTGTGAATAGCAAGGAAGTTGTAGAAGGTTTTTATAATTTACTAGGACTATTTTTCATTATTGTGAGAGAAAGACTCCCATCTGCTCTTTTGTGAACCACTGTTCCCTAAAGTCTTAATCCTAAACCCACTGAAGTAAACTGAAAACATCCTAATGCTTCTGAACACTTTCAGACCAAACTTTCAAAGATCAAACTGGAAAATCAAGTTCTTGAGTGTTTCTCTAGTTTTGTTGTTTGGGGTTTTTTTTTGGAGGGGGGGGGCTGTTTTGTTTTTTTTAACCCCCCACCCCCTGGGGTTTTGTTTCTAAATGGCAACAAGTATTCAGAGGAGGAGATTCAGAAACACTGTCCCACAGTAAAGGTGGCAGATCTTGAATAAGACTACTGAAAACTAATTATGGATGTACAGCTGAGACATTTTCCATTCAGTTATAGAGTATTATGGAATGGACTTTCAGTGTGTTAATCCAAAAAGTAAATCAATTTTGTTACGTATTTTATGAGCATGTATTAGTGACAGGGCCTACAGTATCTCAGCATTATCTCTGTGAAATATATTACAGTAATCTAGTCCAAGTGTACTTCTTGGAGAATGTTTTTTTTTTTCTATTCTGAGCTCAAAACTCCAGAAAATGGAAGAAATAGAATGTGGAGAGCTGACAAAGATTTGTGGGGTATCACAATATTACTAAGATTCATGGAGGTTTACCTGAATGCTCAGCAAATTTTCCAAATCCAATTAACCAAAGGGACCATTTCCTATGTAATAAAAATGACAAGTGTGGTAACAACTCTTTCACAGCTTGAACTATCACTTAAACTAAGGATGAGTGAGCCAGCTTGGCTATAAAAAAAAAATAATAAATGGCCGTGCTTGCCATTTACACTATACTCACTTCAACCCATGCTGGAAGCGTAGCTAAGCAATTTCTGTTATTGTTCAACAATTGCAGTATGGCAATTGGTACCTGAAAATAATTTATGTTCACAGTGACATAGTGATATGAAATATCCATAACGTAAATGATTAAAATAGTCTGAAATAAATACAGATCTTAGTAGGCACAAGATTTATTTCTTTTTTTAATGATCAGAGCTGTAACCTGCTTGCACAATCTAACTTATTTCTCTGTGGTGTGTATGTCTGTGAATATGCACAAATAAATGTATTCATTATTATACTGTACCATCAGTGATCATTCAGGAGCAATTTTCCATTATAGCAAAGGAGGAGACAGTTGTGGTTCAATTTATTGCAAACTGAACTGTCAAAAAAGGTGAAACTGTCAAAGGAAGAAATTGAAAACAAGTACAATGTTGTCTGCAAACTAAGAGTTGCCACATTGTTCATCTAGTTTCATTGCAGGGTTAAGAGGGAAAGGACTGGATAAGCAAAAAGACCAAAGAAAAGATAGAGATTGGAAGATGTGATAAGCACACAGCAAAGAAGAAAGAGGAAGTAAAAGGGACATTGCCTCTTACCTGTCTGTAATACTAGAAGAGATAGTATCTCTTCAGAGGGAGAAACAGACAGGAAAATAAAGAGAAACTCTTTTGTTATGTTTAGACACAACACTGAGGCTTCTAAGGCACATACATTATCTCCTTCCTATTCCATAACAGCAAGGTAGATAACATGCTCTATGGCAAATTTACTGAGTTTCTTAGGGACTATTTCAGAGCAGAAGACCAAATGTAAAGCAAGAAAAAAAACAAAACAAAACAAACTTGTCCTTGTGTTTCTCATTAAATCCTTGAAATAAATGGTGGGGAGACCTAGAAAGAAAAAGCTGCCTTTTAGTTCAAGGCAAAAAACAACCAGGAATCCTGAAACAATATCTTTCTCTGTATGACAGAAACATTGACAGCAAAAATGTTGTTTCTATAACAAATTCTGAGAAGTTAAATGTCAGGAAAGGCCTGATTTTGTAAAGTCTGACACTCTTGATTCTGAATGTTGGTAATTATGACAAAGATGCACAGAAATAAAATGATGTTCCTGCAGGAAATTCAACTGTGAACTGTCAGCTGTGTACCAGTAATGAGAAAGATGTGTTTTAACACTCAGAATGTCTGTGTGTGATGTGGGTAAGAGTGAAGATCCAACACTTTTAGTGTTACTTCCAATGGTGGTTTTCCACGGTGAAAATGTTGAGGAGACACTGAACAAAAGGAGTCATCTTGGATTCACCTGTATATTAAAGCACAGGAATTTATGGGGAGTGAGGAGGTCCTAGATTAAATATGAAAAAATGTTGCAGTGAAAAGCTGAGATTGTTTGTCAAACTGATATTTCATAAATATGTCAGTCTTTGTTTGATTTATACAATATCCTGTTTTAGAGAACAGAAATGTTGTAAGCAAATTTGTGACACAAATATAGCCAATGACATTGTGGGTTGGAATATGACACTGGTGTTAACTTGATCAAGTATTAGTCACACAGGAGAAAAAAACCCCATTTGGGTTAAAAAATATGAAAGGAACTAAATTAAACTTAATCAAGCTAAAAACAAAAATTACTAATAAAAACAAACAAACAACAAACACAAAAACAAGCAAACCCTAATTATCTGGAGATAAGAGAACCAAATCCAATTTAAAAGTCCAGTTTCCCAGCTTAATACTGTTTATATTAGGTATAAGCCACAGGCTGCTGTAAACAACATCCCCTTTCCTATACAGTCATGGTCTAAAAGACCACAAGTTTAAAATGTTTCACTAGCAGAAATTGCTAGCAGGATCAGGACCCAGTTTCATAACCTTTAGAAAAATAGCTAGTTCTATGGAGACACTGCAAATGCAACAAAAGAAAGGGTCTCTTGATGCCACTTTTAACAGTAAATGACAATATCATACTTCAAGATAGACATAAAGCCCCAAGTCAACATTATTTCAGAGATGAATTACTGAGAAGAGTTCTACAAACCTGTCTTACTCTAAACTGAAATTAAGGTGACAGGGTACTCGTGGGGCTGAGACAAGTTAAAAGGAACTGTGTTGCAACAGTAAAGTTAAAGCTGACTCTTTTAATTTCACATTCTTTGCGTTACAAAGAAAAGAGAAAAAAAGCACCAAACAAAAACCCTGCAGCCCATCTTAGATTGCCCTGCTCATATGGAACTGACTATGTTTAAACAAGTGCATACATGAAAAGCACTCTCTAAACTAGACTACTGCAAAAACATTATATACTTGAAAGGAAATTCAGTCATTAGTCCATGTTCTTAGTAGCATGCCAACATCTTGGGTAAAGCCTCAAAATAAACATATTCAGGGGAGGACCTTTTGAAAAGCAACCATTTGAAACTACCAGCTGAAGTCAAGGTGAGCATTTGATACTGTCTTGCATAAGAGACTTGTCTCTGTATTAGAGAGATGTGGATTTGACAGATGGAACACTTAGTGGATAAGGAATTGGCTGAATGTTTGAACTGAAAGAATTGCAGTGAACAACTTGATGTTTGAGTGGAGGCCATGACAAGTGGTGTTCCTCAGGGGTCAGTGTTTAACCAGCTCTAATATCTGTTGGAGACATGAAGAGTGGGATTGAGTAGTACATCCTCAACAAGTTTGCTGATGACACCAAGCTGCGTGATGTGGTCAAAATGATGAAGGGAACTGCCATCTAGAGAGACCTTGAAGTTTTAAGAGATGTTTGGACACAGGTTCATTTCACAGAGGAGCATTTGGAAAACAAAAAGCCTACCTGTCTGGACGACTCTTCAGTATCATGATGGAGGTGGATAACATCATGCACTGTAATCCTTATTTCTGTTTCCTAATAATTCTTTCTTCTCTCTCAAATTCTAGGGGAAGGTGTGTCGTTGAAAATACCACTCAGCCCTTACAGGGCTGTGATGGCAAGATCACAATTCAAGTATGCAGAACATTTCTGCTCAGTTCACTCCTTTTTTTTTTTATATATATCTCAAATTATTACACACTCTCTTATTCAGATTTTTAGCCATAGCATTTATCACTTGATTAATTCCTGCTATTTCTTGTTCTGTCTTCCTCCCACTGAGGACAGACCAAGCCATCCTCCATCCAGACTTTGTCGTTGGACTGGCCTTTGAATTATGCCTCTGTCTGTTACACAAGGACATATGTTTTTCTTTTTGTTTCCAAATGGTTTAGACAAATCTCAAGACTCTTTCAAAAACTTACAGGCCCAATATGCTTTGGGTTAGATGTTGTTTTTTTCTTTGTACTGTTAAGAAAAGTGAAGCTTTGTTGATATCAATCAGATGCAAATTCTGTCAGCTCACTGAAAATATTTTGAACATATTTATTTATATGTAGAAGCTACTCAGATTTTCAAATGCTTTATGGCCAGTCTGTCTTTGTTCCTATTTAAGATATGAAAACCATATTATTTTAAAGTCCCTTAGTATTCTATACTCTTGCTTGATAAGGAGATGGTTGACATTTGTAGGATTTCCTTTGTAAGGTTATTCAGTTCTGCCCAGTTACATTCTGTTACCTTCATAAATGTGTTACTCTTTTTGAATACTGTGAATATGTTTTTTTCATTGAAGTATATGGGGTTTATTATTGATGTGTGTATGGAACAAGACTAGTTGAAAAAGATTACTGCATTACAGTAAACTGTAGATCAGTGTAGATCTAACTGAGCTAGCAATGCCTGCTAGGATGGATAGCAATAGTCTGATAATCCTAGAATCTTGGAATAATTTAATTTGAAAATATCTGTAAGGTCATCAAGTTCAAACATTAACCTAACTCAGAATCACAGAAATCACAGAATTACTGAGGCTGGAATAGACCTCTGAGATCATCAAGTCCTAAGACCTAACACCACAACACCTAGCTAGAACTTGTCACTTAAGTGCCACATCCAGTTTTAAACACCACAAGAGATGGCAACTCCACTACCTCCCTGCGCAGTCCATTCCACTGTCTAATGACCCTTTCCTTAAGGAATTGCTTCCTAATATCCAACCCAAACTCTACGAAGTCCACCACTAAACCTTGTTCCTATGCACCATATCTACACAACTTTTAAACATGTCCAGTGGTGGTGATTCAAATACTTCCTTGGGCAGCCCCTTCCAGTGTTTGACAACCCTTTCTTTGAATAAATTTTTCCTAACATCCATCCTAAACCTCCCCTGGTACAACTTGAGGCCATTTCCTCTTGTCACATTACCTGGGAGAAAATACTGATCCCCTGCCTCACTACACTCTTTTAGAGAGTTGTAGAAAGCAAAATGGTCCCCCCTGAGTCTCCTTTTCTCCAGGCTAAACAAGCCCAGTTTCCTCAGCCACTTCTCACAAGACTGTGCTCTAGAGCCTTCCTCAGCTTTGTTGACCTTCTCTGGACCCACTCCAGCACCTCAGTGTCCTTCTTGGAGTGAGGGTTCCAAAACTGAACACAATACCAGAGGTGTGGCCTTCCCACTGCTGAGTACAGTAGGAAAATCCTGGTAGTAGAAGAGAAAGAACAGGCTGAAAAGTCTACCCAGAATTAGTTGTTTAGGTGGTTAACCTGTACAACTCATCTTTGATACAATAATACTGCTAGCAATATGCAAACTATTTTGGGAGTATGAACTTGGCTTTTAATCACACCATGATGTACATTTTTGCCAAACTTAGCCTTAGCTCCCTAAAGTCAATACATGGTTTAGGAATGTCATTGATTGATAACCTGTATCTGAACATGTTTTAATTTTTTAATGTTGAATTTTTTGGCCAAATGACAACCACATAATAGGCCTCCATCTCAAAGTTTTGTTACCTGTCTAGGTTCAGACCAACAACCTGAGGGCAAAATGCTTCAACCTATTACTACTGTCTTGATACATTATTTGACAGAGTAGAAGTGTGGAGTTGATGCCTGATTTAATATGAACCAGAAAGGCCTATAATGTTACTGAGACAATTCTCTTGATGCCATCAGTCTGTTTGTATCCTTGCTGGCCTAAGATCCTGCTCATGCAGGGACTAAGAGAAACTTTGTAGGGTGTTCAATGCACTCTCATCTCCTAGAATATGCAGCTGGGATCTACTTCCCCAAACAATGCACATCTATTGACAGGTAGTCTGACAGATTTTTTAATCTGTTTGGCAGCTTGTTTTTAACAACATGTTGTTATATTCAGTATTATCACATTGCTTTCAGATTTGTGTGATACTAAAATGCCAGACCTCTAAGGCATCAGTATGGGGTGCAAAGTAGGAATAGGCCTAAGACACCCAGGAAAATACACCTTAGGGGGTCATTGATTTTTATTCTACAAATTTATAGCTACTAACTTTCCAGCCCTGTCAAGGACAAGCATCTTAGCAGTTGTTTTCCAAGCAGTTGTTTTATGTTGGAGGTTTTGGGGTTTTTTTTACTTTAAGATTACAGGTGTCTAAGGGTCTAAGGCAACTAAGTTGAACAGTGGCCACAAAACTCTTCAAACATCTGTGAAATGTTATTCAGACCACTTTCCAGGAAACTGAAGAAAGACTAAGGCACCTTTGTTGGAGTGTGATGTGTTAGTCAAACTATCTACTGTTCAGGAATACAATTGATTGTAGTCAGTGGGGAGTCATGGCACTGCTTAAGTTCAGCACATGCAGAGGTTATAGATACAGCTCTTCTATGCTGACAGTGAGAGATTCAGAACCTGTCAGTAATCCAAACTAAGACACCATAAGAGGCAGCAAAATATATTGTGGTGCTTAAATGGGTGGATAGATTTAGTTTTGTTTGATGATTTTCTATCAGGGTCAAGCAATTTTCTGTATAGTGTGGACTAAAACCTGGAGTCCTTAGGTTCTTACTAATTTTTCTATAAATTAAATGTGCTAGTTTTAGAGAGAGAGTCTTAGGCTTTTACAAGTTGTCTTTCAGGGAATAAAGTATAAAATAAAATTCTATCATATATGTCCACCAAAACTGAATTTTTGCTAATGCCTGTGTAACATTAAATAGAACTATCAGGATTGTGTAGTGAAGAGATTTTCATTTTAGCAGTAGCAGAGAGACTGTATTCTGCATGGGCTTTCAGAAGCCAATAACCTCAGCTGTAAACAGCCAAGACAGTACAAAATAAATTTGGTCCAGTTCAAAACCAAAAAAACAAAAAACAAAACAAAACAAAAACACAAAAAAAAAAAAATAAAAAAAATAACTGCCTGTATTCCCAGTTTATGTGCCTGTCCTTCAGAGTTATATCAGCAGCAATAACTGTTCCCACTACATGTTGTGTCCAGAAGAGAAACAACTGGAAGGTCCCAGCAGCAGCTGGCAAGTAACAATGATTGAATTCCAGATGGATCTAAAAAACTAGTGATACCTCCTGGGAAACTTTGAAAAACATCTTACTTTGCAATGATCCTGTTCACATCAGACTAATTTTAAATATTTCTTTTCCTTTGTTCTTGGGAAAGAAGGAAGAGATGAGCTCCTGAGAAATAATTCCATTTTTGAGAGACCAGCCCCTGATAATAAAGGCAGAGAGAAGAAATAGGACAGGGAGAATTATCACTCTGTTGTGATTTCAGACATCAGCTGTTCATTTGTGCAGTTTCTGTAGCTAAATATTTTTATAGGATATTACTAGAGCCAGAGGATAAGATAGGTTAGAAATAACACTTGCAGAAACTCAGGTCCAGTTCCCTTATCAGAGTAAGGCCAAATTAAACCAGGTAGCTCAGGTCCTTGGACAGTGAGGTTTGACTGTCTCCAGGGATTAAGTTTTCAGTTTCTCTGGGTCTCTGTTGCAATGTTTGATCACCTACATGGTAGAAAAAAAAATGCTTCCAGATGCAGTTTCTCTTTTTGTAACTCACGTATCCTGCCTTTCACCCTGTACCTGTGTAAAAAAGTCTAGATGATCTTCTCAGTGCCCTTGGATGAAACAAGAAGATCTCCCCTTAACCCTCTTTTCTTCAAGAGAAGTGAACCTGCCCCTCTACTCTGCCCTGGTGAGACATCACCTGCACTACTGTGCCCAGCTCTGGAGCCCACAACACAGGGAGCATGTCCCCTGTTAGAGCATGTCCAGAGGAGAACTACAGAAATGATGAGAGGGCTGGAGCACTTCTCCTGCAAGGACAGGCTGAGAGAGTCAGGGTTGTTCAGACTTAAGAGGAGGCTCCAGGGTGACCTTATAGTGACCTTCCAGTACCTGAAAGGGGCCTATAAGAAACTCAGACATAGCTAGGGGACGAACTAGGTTCATGGGCCCTTTCAGGGAGCCCAGTAAAAACCAGATGAGACAAGGCAAGAAATAGAGATGAAGAGAAGGCTACAGTACAGGTCCAAAGTCCATCCAGGAGGCAAGGTCAGAGGTAGGACTGGCAACCAGAATACCTACAACTTAGCTCAATCAAGGACTGAACTAAAAGTCTGAATTTAAATGGAGCTGCTAGGTCCATGGGCTAAAGGGGTGTGGGTTCCAGATGAGGTTGGTCTGGATCATTAAGATCTGTCAGTGCCCACATGACCCTGCCATTGAGATTTTTCTGAAAAGAAAAGCAAACTTGTCCCTGGGGATGTAAGCACAGTCTTTACTCACAGTGTCCTGCAAACTGAAACTCAACAATGACCAGGAAGGATCTTGGAGAAGGGTGGGAAGGGTATTTGATACCCTATTCGTGTATACTCTCAAGCTTCTGTTTCACATCTAGACTCTCCTCTAAATGGAGAAAATACTCCTGACATGTTCAAATGCTTTCATTAAAGAAGACAACAATTCTGTGTTATGTCTCAGATGCCTGAAGGGCTCAAGAAGTGTATTTTTCCTGAGTACACCATTAACCAGATATATTTTGGGTTGGATGGTTTCTTTTCCTCAGACTTCCCCAGAGACATCAGTGATGATGTTACTCAATACACAAAGGTGGAACAGGCAATTCATGTTCTTTCACAGTTAGAGCACTCACTGGGTTCAGGAAAGACTTCTTGTTCCACTTAGGTTCAACAGACAAAGAATAGGATTTTGTGGGTGTAGTAGGTTACCTTTCACTGGTAGGATGCAATTAGGGTGCAATTTATCTTCAAATGTAAAGTGGGAAAAGCACATCCAATTGATTTCCACACTTTACAACCTTATGTATTGGTCAGATGTTGGCTTCTCTTTTTCTCTTCCAATGACACACAACTGAGAAACCATGAAATTGAAAAGCTTTGACTACCTCAAATCTAGGGTATGATATTGGGTAACACTGAGTGCCCAGTGATAGACAGAAGGCAAAAATTTAGTAGGATCCCTTGTGGTTTCATACCCTATGCAGGGAAAGCCATTAAGTCATTTTGCAATATTGAAAGATGATGGCCTCTGGCATATTAATCCTTCAAATAACTCTGACTTATAGCCCCTTTGGCTATAAAGCCTTACACTTTTCCTCCAATACCATAGAACTGGAAAATGCACTTAGCTTGAAAGTTTCTAGATTAACTGTGAAGGAGAAAAAGATTCTACCTGTAGAATTGTTCATGCTGTAATGTCACAGAACTAGAAATACACCTGCCAAGCTTGAATAAAATTTGTTAAAGTGTTCTTTTTAATTAATTTTATTCAAGAAAGCTCAGGAGATACAATTATGGAATGTCTGAGGGCTTATGAATGCAAAGCCAGCAGCTAATTAAAATCCATTTTTGGGGGCCTCCTCATTTTAAAACCAGCTTGTTAAATGTCCCTCCATAGTTCCCATCCTGCTTATATCTCAGAAATTAATTTGCTAGCCACAGAAATTCATAGAAAGGACAGCACATATAATAATTATGCAGTTAAACTTGGGTAGATGTCATGACTGTGTCACCAGTCACTTGAAAAGCAGGTCTCTTTAAATCACATGCAGATAGAAGCTGTAAAACAATGGTTAATTATTTCAAAAAACTGATAACAACTATCTGACTTTAAGAAATATACTTGACAATTTTATGGTAGAAGCATTAACAGTGGATTTTCTGACAATTAGAAAAGGTTACTGCTGTTACTCTACTTTGGATGGCACAGAATATCTCTATGCTTAAACAAACTCTCCTGTTTTAGAAAAATAACATAAAAAATTAAAAACTTCATCTAAAATTGTCCGAAATAGAATATCCATCCAAATCGTTGCTGTAAAGGTTAATTCCTCTCACTATACATACATTAGTAATTTGCTTCGTCTGAATTTGTCTAGATTAAATTGTATTTTGTATTGCTTGCATTAAGACTGATTTTGTGAAGATTCAGCAATGCTGTTGCATGACAGACAATCATGCCTAGCACATGTCAAGGCCTGTCATAATTATGTCATGTTATACCATAATACAATAGTAATTCTATATTGTTGTATCATTTCTGAAATTATTAACTGCAGCTATGATTGAACTGTTCTATTTTTTGTAAACACATGTCTCCTGTTTGAGCTGTAAAGAAACAATCTGACACTTTGACATCTTAAATAAGAACAGAAAGCATGTATGTATTCACCACATTAATTGGAGAAAAAGTCAATCTCAGTAGTCAGAGAAATGCAACTAGATACTTAAAGTAGCAGCTTCTCTATTAACTGTTGATATAATTTGGGTCTCCCAGTGAAGTAAACAGTACACTGAAGTTATAGCACTCCTGAGAAGATGGACTTACTGTTTTGATGATTGTTGTTTGGAAAGGCTTCGTGTAGTGTTTATATTTTGGGAATCACAGTGAAAGAAGAATATTTATTTTGAGTCAGAGAAAGAACTGCTGAGCTCTGATGAAATATGCATTACAGTATATACTAGGTATTCACTTGTATTTTTTGCTATTGTTGCTGTCAGGTTTTCCTGGAGGAAGGACACATCTAACAGAACCACAAAACAATAGACTGCTTCAGCAGTCAGAGTGCAGATCCCTTTGAAGAAAAGTCCATGGGTAAGGTCTAGGTAATTTCACAAAATCACCTCTGTTTCACTCTGCAATGTCAAGTATGAAAATGTACAGATCTCATCTAGTAGCAGGTCTCTGCCTTGTGCCATGGCTTAATGTCTCCTACAGATGCAGAATAGGAGACAATAAAGAATTTATTATTTTTTGATTCCTCATCTGTGGGTTGATGTAAACAAGAAGTCATCCATAAGTTTTTCCCAAAGACCTGTTTTGGGAAGAATACTGAGAGCCAACAAATATTTCTAATCCATGTTTACTGTTTGGATGATGAAGTCCTGTCAACAAGATATGCAGTATGAGCTTCAGAGTTTGACCAGTCTGTATCTACTAGAGGCCCACAGAAATAGCTCATCTGACTGTAATAAACAATGGACTGTGGTCCAGCATGGGAATAAGAGTGAGAATAAGATGGTCCAGTGAGCTAAAGGATCTAGTGCTGTTTAGCCTTGAGAAAGAAGGCTAAGAGAGACCTCATTTCTCTCTACAGCTACCTGAAGGAAAGGTGTAAAAATGCAGGAGTTGGTCTGTTCTCACTAGTGACAAGCAATAGAACAAGAGGAAATGGCCTGAAGTTGAACCAGGAGAGGTTCAGCCTGGATATTAGAAAGGATTTCTTTACTGAAAAGGTTGTCAGGCATTGGAATGGCCTGCCCAGGGAGGTGGTGGAGTCATCATCCCTGGAAGTATTTAAGAGTCAGGTAGATGTGGTGCTTAGAGACATGGTTTAGTGGTTTTTGAAAGGGATAGTAATAAGGTCGGACTTGATGTTCTTGAAGATGTCTTCCAGCCAAAACTATTTTATGTTTATTATTCAGTAGTCTGAGTTGTGCATCACTTACTGTCTCACCCCATTTACTAAAGAACTTAAAGACTATAGTAATATTCAAATCTTCGTATTATAATAAATAAAAAGTCTATTATTCATAGCTCCAGAATAAGATGTTGAATCCCACTGTGAAACAGAATATTTATACCACAAGAGTGAGGCCAGTTTCCCATTTCTAGCCCTCCAGTGACTCTAATGCATTTGAAAGGTGTGACATGTCTGATGCAGAAAATATTTAATTTGATGAAATACTGAAACTTGCCTTTGGAGAAAAATTTACCTTTCAGGAAAAAGGAGAGGACTTTATTGTGACTAGTTGAATATAAATAAACCAGAAGGCTGAAGCTCTAGATTGAGTTCTGTGGAAATGAATCCATAAGTAAAAGGTTTGTGAGGAGGTCACAGGCATTTGATAAATTGATTTGTTAATAATTCCATCATTCATTACACAGGCAATGCTTCATTAACATGCATGCGGCTTTCCAAAATAAATGAAAGAGTTGGATGATGAAATAGTGTGTTTTATTGGGGTCTTACAGACAGCAAAGCTTGATTGCAAACATCCTTATCTTTCAAGGCCTTTTCTCCAATTTTTTGGATCTAACAGGAAAACATAATTTCTCTGAACCAGAGACTTTCTGCCCAGATATGTCAAACTTGTTTAACCTTGCCAAGGCTTCCAATGAAACATGACGTTTCTTGTGTGATTATTTGTCATACTATAGTTAATAATATCTAATTGTACAACTAAAGTTTTAGTGCCCTCCAATATACCTATGGAAAATTTTCATTTATAGAGAAAAATCCGAGTGTTTTGACTGCATGTTCTCTGGCAAAACAAATAAATGTTAGTTCAGCAAACCAAAAAAAAAAAAAAAAAAAAAAAAAAAAGATTTATTTTTGAAGCTGACACCAGACATGGCAGAGAGCTCTCATTAGTAGCAAAGGTATCACAGGATTTAAAGTGCTTCATTTCTTTAAAGTTATTAACCCAGATTTTGGGTTTTTTTGTACTCTGAAAAACAAGGATCTCTATATCAACTCATGGGGGTTGTCAAACTACCTGACTGAAAACTGTCTCAGCCATTTCTATTGGATCATATTTTAAAAAGGAATCCAAGTCTACATAACAAGATGTGGACAGACAGTATTTGGATAGGGTAGAGGCCTCAGTGCATGACACTTCGAAAAGTTTCTCCTGACTTCACAATGGCTTCTCTGATACGGAGGCAGCAAAGCCTAAAAGGCTGCTCCTCCCAATTCTAGGGAAGGCAAGAGAGACTCTTTTCAATTAATTGTGATCATTGATGAAACTTTTTTAGAAACACTGAATGGACTTGTAACTTAAAAAAAAAAAAAAAAATGGGGAGGGGGGATTGGAACATGGACAGGGGGAGGGGGAAACCCTGCTGCCAAGTTGTGATTTAAACTGAGATTGGCATCAGCAGACATTTCCACATCAGCCTTTAGCACATCTGGTCCAGACCAAACAAATAGAAGATTTATTCTGTCAGTGAGATCATTTAGCATTCCTTTTTATGCTTCAGAAAGAGCCTGTACCTGTCAGTCACCAAAGCACTAGGCTTTTGGTGGCTGGGCTCTGTTGCCTTTTCTGACTAGCCTTGATCTGAGACTTCTAAGAAGGCTTGTGTTCACCCGCTCCACCTGGGAGACCAGTACCCATGCCAAGTTCATTTCCATAGTCTTATAAAAATCTCCTGGAGGATTTCAAACATCTGCTCATAAGTAAAGAAACATTGTCTTGAGATATAACAATAATATAAAGGGCAACTGAACCTTCCTTGCAAATAAAACTGAGCTAATAAATAATTTTGTTTCAACAGTTTTATACAATTCAAACAAAAAATGAATAGAGCTAAACATGCACACACACATGAAATATAAAAGGTTTTCTTCTAATACCCTCAGATACCTTTTTTTTTCCCCTTTTGGTCAAGAGTTTTGATTTTATTTGTTTCCTGAGCACTTGAGGCTAATTATTGAAAGGAAGAGAATATGAATATAGATGGATGACACTATTGTTCCAATAGCAATAATAATTTGTCATCTTTTCTTAGCACATTTCAAGTAAAGTTTATAAATATTAAATAACCAGGTCTCAGTGCAAACCCTCAGCAGAGCCCCTCCCCTTTGCCAGGTATGTCAGCAATACAAACTATGAACTCACCTCCTCATCAGACACAAAATGGAGCCACTTCAGGCTTGGAACGTGGCAGCTATTAAATAGATTTGACAATACACTGCAACAATTTCAACAGGAACTGAAGACAGCTGAAGGAGCTGAGGGAACTTAAGACATGCAAAATGCAATTACCTGCTCTTGAATTTCCCTGTGATCTTAGAATTAAACTCCCTTATTAATAATATGGGGTTCAGACAATTTTACGACAGTCAGAAGGGGTCAGGACCTCTATTTCTGAATAAAGGTGAATATAAGAGATGGATAATGCAGAAAAATAAGACTTTGACTCTTTTTTTTTTTTAATATTTGAAAATGAATGTGTGCATGGTTTATTTTTATGCCATTACAAAATTGAGGCTTAATGCTTGAGTAAAGCTTTGTCTACACTAGAATCTGGGTGCACAAGAGGTGTTTCTACCATAGTCTTTTTTGCTCATTAACTATTAACTATTATTATATTATTATACTATTAACTATTTTGCTCATTAACTATTAACTAATATTAGTCTGTTCAATGTTCTTGAACCTTCTTTTCATTTTGCAGCATTGAGTAGACATGAAGGTTGTAACCCTGTGACACTTGCTCAAGATGCCCCTGGATGTCAAAATAACCAGGCTATGTACCCAAGATCTGAATCAAAGTGACTTGATCTTCAAAAGCACTGAACTCTGAATAACTTTAAGAAGAGGTCAGCTTTTCTGAAAACTAGTTTTCTTTGATTTAAGGACCTAATTATGGGTCTAGCAACCCAATAGTAATCAGTTGTGTGAAAACGTTCAGAACTAGCTAAGGGATTTAGCTACTGAGAACACTCATTTCATCACCTTTGAAAATGTCTGCCCCAGGTTTAAAAAAGAAGACTTATAATTCAATTATTTTTTCTTTTCCCCTTTTACTGATAATTATCTTATCTCAACCCCTTTTTACAATCCATACAGCATTTTGGAAGCTGTGTTAATTTGTACAGTACCTCTATGCAGGGTTCTTTGCTGTGTCTTTCTTGTATTTTTTGTTGTGACGTATAATTATTACTGTTACTGCTTTAGTCTCCACTTTTCCTACAAGCCATCCTTACCCACATAGTAAATTCTGTTGCACTCTGTCTCAGCTGCTTTGCAACAGTTTTTTGTCCTATACTAAAAAGAATTGTGGCATCTTTGCTGTTGTTCCCACCATCTATTCTTTCTTTTAGTGTCAACAGTCCTGATCCCCTTCAGTATAAAGATGCACAAACAAAGTTTTTTTATTCCAGTTATAATTATTTGCAAAGGTTTGGTTTTGGCCTCAGTAGGCACTCACATTTCCATACTTTTCCTAGTCTGTATGTGTGGAAGAACAGGAAAAAGCAGCAGAGACATGAAATGGAGGAAATGCACCACAGGTTAGCAAATAATTGACTCACTCATGGATCATTGCTTATCATGGCTTTGCTGTTGGATTCTTCATTATTGTCTAGTTTTTACTTAGACATGTGAAGCAATCAATAGTCATATATGACATGACACGTTGAAGCTGTCTTATTCCCCTGTTGTGGCATTTAATAAACATTATTATAACTAGCCTATGATGCAATTCTGACAGCATGAGCTGCTAGTAGTCTGCAACAATTAATTGGAGAAGGATGACATGTAAAACAAACCAGATCAATAACATTTCCTCCTTCTCAAAAGATGTGCAATGTTTCATTTATTTTGTACCATCCAAGACTAAAACTTCTAATGGCTTCTGAAATGTTCTGTGTCTGGAGAGATCTTTGTTAGGTAACATTAGGACAGGACTCTGTCCACACACAGGAAATACCAGACAGGCACACAAAGTGAGTCAGGAACAACTCTATAAAGAAGAGTCTATTATTCCTTCCAAACAAGCTAACCAGTAAAATCATTGACGACCCCTAGGACAAAATTTAATATTTTACATAAACAAGAAATAACAACAGCAAATAATATGAATTTTAAAAACCAAACAATCAGCCAAAAAATACACACACACATAAAAAGCAAAAATAAATGTAAAAAAAAAAAATATATATATATACTATACTATGCAAAAGCTAGTTTGAGGGGACTGTATGGAATCTGAAGAGCCATCAGATTTTATTCTTACATATTTTCCTAATTCCTTACTTTTGTTCTAAAATGTTTAATTTATTTATTTTTTTTTTTCTTCTTCTTCTGGTTAAATTTACAAAACTACAGTGAAGTAGCACACATAAATGGTAATCACTTAAGGGACTTGTCTCTTAAGTCCTCATTATCTTCAGAAATATGTTAGAGTGGTAGTGGAAGCCTGTTTAATTTCATATCAATTTGCTTCCAGCCATGATTTTCTGATATACACCCCAGTGATCAAACAAGGGACTAACAAAATAAATTTATGAGCTTTTACAACCACAGATCCAATTTAAGAGGAATAGTCTTCCTTAGTCCTACCATTAAGACAGCTTTACCCAGTTTTTGCTTGGATCTCAGGCATCTGAATTTTGTCAATTTTGGTAATTTGAACACCATCAGATCCTAGACACAGGCACTGGAAATTTTTGCATTGTCTTTTTGGTATAATGCCTGAGACATTTTTTTTCCCAGGCTTAAATAATGCTATACAATATTTAAGCACAGTTTTTGAATCAACACAGGCCAATGACTATTCCCAGTGGGAATTTTGAGTGTAGCTATTATAGTTTAAAGGCTAAAAGAAATTAGTAGTAGGGACATATTCAGTAATTTGGCCTCTGGGCCACAAAACTGTAACTGGCTATTCCAATCCTAATCTGAATCCCTAGCATATTTTATAGAAGTGGTTGTTCTTTGTTTGTTCAGTCAAACTTGAAGGAGTAGAATTAACAGACCTCTCAATCTGAGTTGCTGCAACCCAAGCCAGACTTGGGTTTACAGCACAGAGGTTAACAATATAAAAAATTCTAAAGTCTGTAAAAGAGAAGGAGAAGGGGACTTTGTAATAGAAACATGCATGCATATATACTTACATTCATATCTGCAAACAAATGTACATTTGCTTCTCTTTCAATTTTTTCAAAGCCCTCAATTCCTATCTCCAGCTTTTGTTCCAAAACTCTCTGAAGTAACTAAGCTATAAATGGAGCTGTGAAAACTCAATAAACTAGGAGAAGTGCCTGAATTTTGCTTCTCTACTTTAAGGGGTTTCAGGAAATATATAGATACTCCATAAAAGCACAGTGAAATTGTGTTGACGAAGGTGTCAAAATATGTACATACAAGGAGGGATAGCTTGATACAAATTTAGACTTAAAATGGTTTATTTTCCTGAGGTTGGAATCTGCCAGAACGTTCACTTCTCTGTCGTATATCTGTGAAGTTGAATACATTTTACAAAAGCAAGAAAGCAATTCAGCAAAGATTGCAAGAGAGACTAAAGTTAAGTGTCATCTAGGAATGACTTCTTAGCCATAGGTCATCAGAGAATTTACTGATATAATACAAGAAAACATCAGAAACATCAGCAATTTTTAATGTGAGATAAAAGGAACTTTGTATAAATGCAAGGCAATGGATTCTTTGAGAAAGAAGAAAAGATGTGTGTACAAACAACCCAGCAGGATACAAATTTTATCTATACTGTGGTTGCAGAATCGTTTAGTAAATGCGCAGTTGTATAGGATCATAGACTAATGCAGGTTAGAAGGGGCAGGTTAGAAGTCTCCAGTCAAACCTGCTCAAAGCAGGGCTGGCTGTAGCTCAGGTCTTGATCTGGGTGGTTGTTCAAAACCTCTGAGGAGGGAGACCACATAACCACTTTGAGCAACCTGTTCCATTTTTGACTGCTCTCATGGTGGAAGTTACATTCTGTCTAAATTTCTGGTTTAGTTTATGTCTTTTTTCTCTCATCCTCCTGTAATTCACCACTATAAGGAGCCTGGTTCTTATCTCTGTTCCTATCTCTTAGATACCTTCCTCATACTTACTTGATGGGCAGTTATTAGTTGCCCCCATTAGCCCATCTACCCAAAGCCATCTCTTCCTCCACCTAAACTAGCCCAGTCTCTCCTTATGGGGCAAGTGCTCTTGTGCTGATTGTCTTGGTGGCCCTCCATGGAAGGCATTGCACTTTACCTCCATGGAAGGCATTGCAATTTATCAATGTCTTTCCTGTATTGCAGGGACTAGAGCTGGACAAAATATACCAGATATGATTGAATAGTAATGGGTAACTTGACCAAGAACATTGCAATCATCAAAGAGGTAAAAGACAATTTCAAACCACTGTAAATATACTTTTGAGAAAAAAAAAAAAAACGACTGTCTCAAACTTACTGTAATTACCATTGGGAAATATGAGGGGAAATTTCAAGTGAGAGATGGAAATGGTGATGTTCATTCTATTCCTGGCATATTTGATGGCCAAGTATGGAAATGTAAGCAAATTGCTACCACCCATCTGTGCCTCAAAGTAAAATGTGCTTCAACAGTCAAGTTTTCAAGCAGGAAACATAGAGTAGCATATGTTTATCTAGAGAATCTTACACCATGTGAGTGAATGGATTCTACTTTTTACTACAGCTTGCAGTAAGTTGTATAATTTTTAACTCATCATCTACCTGTACATTTAGTAATCAGAAATCTCTGAAAAAGTAAAATTTGTTCTGAAAGCAAGCTCATGACCTGCTGGAGCACTGATTCTCTCTGGATATGTCTTGATACAGGTATACTGATGCAGTAGGGACCTTTATTTGTAATGCTCCTTTATTAGGCATTTTATGATTAGTAATAAAGTCACTTCAGAAACAGGGAATTCAGTGCAACGTCTGTGAGAGGATGGTGTAAGAGGTGTTGCTTGAAAGCACAACTTCTGCTGTAGCATTAGTATTGAACTATATGAAAATGAATTATATCACCTCAGCTTAGTTTATTTCTATCACACAGCTTAGTTTATTTCTATCACGCACCTTTTTAAACATAAAGAAACCTCGGCTGCACATCTAATTCAATTAATTACTACTACCACATCTTCTAAGACATAGCATTACTGAACTTTTTATAAACAGAGAAAATTAATGTCTTTATATATTTATTTTTTTTTAGAATTATAACATTCTTCATAAGACACAGTTTTTTAGTAGTTAAGATTTGAAATTGCATAGAAAAATGCCTGTTGCAGCAGAAGCATGTCTTGTGGTAATAGAACACTCAGATGTTGTGATTATAAGACCTTTAAAAATGTGTGTTAGCCCACACTATTGAGACATTTTAGCATTTAGGCAGGTAAATAATCCTGGACAGGTGGAGCAGAGATAGTCTTCATGAAGAGGAAATAGTTATCTGCATAGAAGACAGTTTGAGAGCATTGGTAACACCCTCTAGTACTTGATGGAAATAAATCTTTAAAGTGATGGTGTTTTTTAATATATATGTACAATGGGATGAAGAAGCAGCAAAAGTGAAGTCTCTCTGTGCAGACTTGAAGTTACCTCTGTGTGTCAGTCTCAATGTGTGTTCTTTGTGCAAGTACATTGTAATAAAATCATTCCACGGGACTGTCAAAAATTTTAAATATTTTGGTTCCTCTATAAATGAAAGAAAAATAATTGAAACACTCCTGCATTTTCACATAATTATAAAGTTTCTCAAAAACTTCAGGGAGTCTTGGGGTTTTATGTTAAGATTCCATTTGAACATGTTCATGCAAATTATTCTCCTAATGAAAAGAATTTTCTCACTTGGTTTAGGTCTGTCCTCGTTTTCTCTGATGTAAGTCTGCAATAACTTCATTAAACCATACAGATCACCAAAAATGTGCAATTCATGTAATACTGATCAAAGGTTGGGTTGTCTACTCACATTAGAGTCCATTTGGGTTTACACCAGTGTGATTCCAGGGGAAGATGGCAGTTCCTTACTTGTTCTTCTTTTCTCCTTTCTTGCAGTCTTTGCCAAAACTCATGACTTCTTCCTCAGATGGCTCTTGGGAGCCAACTGGTCTTTCCGTGTCTTCCCCCAGCTAATGCGAGCTGTTTTTTCCCCATGTATACCACTGCCCTAATTCTTATAGCATTTCATCCTTTACACTTTCTAAATGGAAATGCTAAATTTTCCACTGAGGAGGTGCCCTGGGGGGGAGTTTTGCTCACACCCAAGAACGGATGTCAGTTAATATTTGGACATGATTAATTAACAGTAAACCCTAAGGCAAACTCTGCTATTATGAAAATAAGACAATATTCTGGATTACATGAGAGGCTGCCTGCATGTCAAAGTTACCCAGCTGCTCTGAAATCAACAAAGATTTGTCATGGATATAAAAAACAGTTATTATTTTATGAATTTCATGTTCAGATGAATTACTTTTGTCCTCTTAGACATTATAGGAATGACCTAGGGGTAAACTAATATTTGAATTACCTCTCAGACATCTTCAAGCAGTAATATAAAGTTTTCCAATTTCAAATAAGATTATCTGGAGCTCATAGTCTTTTCTGACTCAGTAGCTAATTGGTACTTTACCATAAAAATGGAAGGCCAACCTTACTGTGCAGTGTATGTAAATTTCAGATTACATTTGCAGCTCCCTCTTGGATGGAAAACAACCTCCGTTTGACAAGTAGAGCTGAAACACACCATGGTTCAGCTTGAGAAACAAAAGCTAGTTTTTCTAGAAGAAACTAAAGTAGGACATTGTATAGGCAAATTAGAGTGCAACAGAGTGCAGATACTGGGACAGCTAAATGAACTGCAGCACTGAAGGGCTGAAAACCACATCAGTAGTGAGGGAGGTAGAGAGGTACATAGTTAGATAAAAGGTGTTACTGAATATCTCATGACAGATATGCTCAGAAGCTTAATTTTATGTCTCATTCAAAAAATATAGGAAAAGGCTTAGCATCTCTTTGTTATCACAGAAATCTCAATACTTGTTTTGCTTCATAAAATAAGGGAGTATATTTTTTTCCTGCTATGGAACATTACAGACTCTCTCCCAAGGCAGTAAATCAGTATCTGAATATGTTCTATCACTGTTATTCATGTATTTTCTTCTACCTCAGGCTTAGTTGTAGATGCATTTGGAGACCTTGAGAAATTGAATCTTCTGATTATAGAAAAAAACTTTTGTTATGAGATCAGCTAAAACTTTTCTTTTTTTTTATTAACCTTTAAACAGAAGAATTCAAGCAAATAAAAATAAGTAAATAAAATTTTTGAAGAATACAGAAACAAGATCAGGAAAGCCTAAAGCCAGAACAATGCAGTCAAAAATCCCTGAAAAGTAGGCTTTTAAATTCTGATTCTTATGTCCAGTTCTGTAAATATATTTTTTGTTCCCTCATTAAAACAAAGTAGGATAAAGCAAAACAAAATCCTTAGCATTTTTTGCAATGTTGTAAATGCATTTAGAACAAAGAACTATGCATTCTATATCTATAGCCCTAAACCTCTAAACACAACCTGACAAAGAATGAGTTAAAACTCACAATACACTGAAATTTTAATCCCAATCCTTTTCAGTCTGTTGACTTAATTAACATTAAGATTCATAGCATGTTTGTAATTCTGACCTTAACACTTGTCATTTTTTTATTGAAACATTGTTCCATCTCTAATTATAAAGTCATTCAATAATGGCTCATGAGGTTTTACTTTTGCACATTCTGGGTTCTTATAACTAAGGAGAATAAAATTCAGAGAAAGTGAGTTTCCCTCTTGAAAATAGTTGATATAATTTATCTCCAGTTTTTGAATCCTATTATTGAAATGTGCTAGGGTCAGCTCAGGGCAGAATGTAATACAGGATAATTTTGCAATACTCCCCTGATGTAAAACATTTTAGGTTGTATCCCAGAAGTGTACTCAGATTCCTGGTCCAAGTAAGAGCATGTGCCAGTTGTGTATACCTAGTAGAGGAACTTAGCAGAAATAGTAGAGACCAAAGGACTCCTTCAGATCATGCCCATCCCTTTTAATCATAGAATTACAGAATTATAGAATGTTATAGAATGGTGGGTGTTGTAAGGGACCTCTGGAGATTATTGAGTCCAACCCCCCTGCCAGAGCAGGAACACTCAGTGCAGTCTACACAAGAAAAGATCCAGGGAGGTCTTAAAAGTCTCTAAAGGAGACTCTACAATGTTTCTGGGCAGCCTGTTCCAGGCTCTGTCACTCTCACAGTGAAGAAATTTCTCCTCATGTTGAGGTGGAACTGCCTGTGTCACCTTGTTATCATTACCTCTCATCCTATCACAGAGCACAACTGGAAAGAGGTTAGCCCCCTCTGCCTTACACCCACCCTTCAGAGATTTATAAACATTCATAAGATCCCCTCTCAGTCTTCTCTAGGCTAAACAGCCCCAGAGGTCTCAACTTGAGAGATGTTCTAGTCCCTTCATCAACTCTGTAGCTCTCCATTGGACTCTAGTGTTTCCCTGCCCCGCTTGAACCGGGGAGGCCACAACTGATAACAATACTCTAGATATGGTCTCACTAGGGCAGAAGGGGAGGAGAACCTCCATGGACCTGATGGCCCCACTCTTCTTTATGCACCCCATGATACCATTTGCCTTCCTGGCCACAAGAGCCCATTGCTGTCCCATAGAGAACTTACTGTCCGCCAGGACACAATGGGTCTACCCCTCACCTGTACTGGTATCTGGTGTTGTTCCTCCCTATGTGTAGGACTCTACACTTATTCTCGTTGAACTTCATTAGGTTTCCCTTTGCCCAGCTCCCCAGTCTGTCCAGATCTTGCTGGATGGCAGCACCTCTGGTGTTTCAGCCACTCCTCCCAGTTTAGTATCATCAGCAAACTTGCTGAGGGTCCAGTCTATTCCTTCATCTGGGTCATTGGTGAAGATGTTGAATAAGACTGGACCCAGAACTGACCCCCTGGGGAATACCACTACTTTTAGGTCACCAGCTGGACTCACTGAGAGTCACTGAGCTGGAGTCACTGATCAGAACCCTCTGATTAACCGATACAAAAGAGTATGACTCAGTGCTACATTCTCAAATATTTGAGTTTCCCACCAATATAATCAGAGCTGAGACAAGCTGTAATATGATATGTGGAGCAACACAAATACCTGATGGACAAGGATTAGCTCCATTAGCATAAAATCTCCAACATGATATGAAAGAGAAATAAAATGAACCAGATACAGTTTAGTGTTTTTATTAGGGACAAAATTAAGAGTAGTTAATTTTTTGTGAGACTGAGTAGTCAACACTTCTCAAAAAAAATACCTACATACTACAGGATCAGTAATTCATCTCTGTCATTCTGCTTCTGAGTTAACTGTCAGGCTGGGAGGTATAAAGAGGATTTCTAAAAGAAGACAAATGATTTCACTTTACTCTGAGGCATCTGCTGGACAATGTATGTCAATAAAGGTAGCAAGTGGGTCTAGATGGTAGTAAGAGAGATCCTTAGAGATACAGTAAATGGAACAATGGGGAAAGATTGAAAAGATGAGATTCAATTAAATTGGAGGCAAGAGAAGCAGCTGTTTCTCAAAGACCTCTGAAGTATAGGTGAAGCAAAAGAGGAAAACAGGTTACATACAGGTGATGGCAAGCCATCCTTAATTTCATTGCCAGATATTTCTACACCAAGCCCTAGACACACAACCTGCCTCTGAAGGAGGGAGCAGACACTCCTCCCAGCAACATCAGCTTTCTCCCTTTCTTCCCCATTCCTCCAGCCCGATGCTGAGCAGTCTGGCTCCCCACAGATACCATTCTTATTTCTTTATCTTTTCCCCTTTATTTTATGTGTGATTTCCTGTCATGGCAATATAACCATCTTAGTTCTATAAGTAAGCAGCAGAATACAACTTTGCTACTGCTTCTGAGAACAGCACTGCAATGTATGGTCAAGCAGAAGAGCATCAGTTTTACTTGCTTTGGAGTCTCTGCTAATCTCAGTTTCTTGCCTACTCCAGTGCTTTGTTTATGCATTCGTTTTGCTGTTCCCTGCCTCCCCTACAAATGTTGTTTTGACATCATGGTCACCAGGTGCCCCACCACCCCTTCCATCAACAGACACTTGAGTAGCAGATGGTACAAATGGGTTGGCAATAATTCAGTGCCTCAGCATTCGATTGCCTTGTCTGGTGCTTGTAATAGTGACTAGACACAGCTAATGACAGTAATGGGGAATGAAAAAAAAACCAAACCAACCTGCAGGGATACATTTTCAGAGAAGTAGCTCTTCCATCAGCCAAACATTGCTAAATATCTCTGTTCCTAAGAAGCATGATCTATATTCTGTAGCAATAAATGTTTATTTTAGAAAGGTATCTTCAGTTTAATCACTTTAAAAATGTCAAGATTTCCCTTTGATCATCATAACTCCAATGTCTCTGATTAGATTTTCTGCTTAACATTACAAGAGTATGGTTAGTTTAGCTATGATACTCTAAGGATGGAACTTAAATATGGCTAGTTAAAGAGTGGTGAAAGCTTTCATTAGACCAACAAATTATTAACTATGTGTTACATACCTACTGGGACATGGAAATGTATAGTTATAATTATAACTCAGTCGTAAACACTGAGGGTTTTTTTTTTCTCTATTTGAGTTTCTACTAAAAAATGGGATTATACGGCTAGGGTTTTTTAATACAAGATAGACTCTTATGGAGTTAGAGGTCAATTCAATGTGAATTATCTTAAAGTTCATGGCTATTTGCATGCAGAGTTCAAATAATGTGTACAATAACCTACAGGAATATGTAGATCACATAAGGAGTTAGAAATGAGTCATAATTAGCTCCTTTACTCTGCTAGTTTCTTACTCTTTGAATAAATCACTTCAACTGTTTCCATCCATTTTACTGCTTCTAAATTTGAGATAATATTCCTGTCCCGGCAATCTTGTAATGATTAATTAATCACTTCAACTCACTTGGGATTTGAAAAGGTGTTCCTGTGTGTAGTATGTGACTTCACATATGCAGAATATAGATCAATATTTCCTTTACTTTGTATGTTAGGTATAAAGGGTGTCGTTCTAGAATCAGCACTGAATTTTTTTGAACAAGAATAATCAAAAAGCCATGTCTTGGGAATTCAGGCTGTCATATTCAAATGACAGTCATACTTCCCATCTCCAAATTATCTCATGATATAAAGTTCTTTCTCTTTTCTTGAAATAATTTCTCTCAGAAGACTCAAGGAGCTGAAGCTATTGATACTGAAGAAATTCCACACTGCTTTCCTTTTCCAGTATGATATGGAGTTATTTGTATTCTACTTTGTGGGGCTTTGTCAAACAATGTGTATTATACTGTAGTCTGGGCCATGGAGAGGTGCAATGCAACACCTGCCATGGCTGCTATCAGTGTAAGAAAAAGAAAGAAATTAGTTTTATTT
>JANHGL010002186.1:0-63948 GCA_024611195.1 Ceyx melanurus
TGTCTCCCTCCCTCGGCTTCTTCTTTCCCTGCCCTTAGCCGTGCACTTGGAGAACCTCCCGCAGCTGCCAGCTGGGAGCCGGGCAGTGACTCCTGGGCTGGGCGGGAGCAGCTGCCAGACGCGGGGAGCGCCAGGGCTCTGCTGCTGGGCGGCAGCCCGTGCGGGGGGTGTGCGGGAGGCGTAGGCTGGACACAGCCACTCAGCAGCCAGCTGCCAAGAAAAGCCCCCGGACAAGGGGTTCTTCGCAGAAATGAGTCCTGGGTGGCATCAGGAAAGAGCCGCGGTGGCAGAGGGCAGCTCAGCACCTCCCTGCCTGCCCCCCCCCCACTGAGATTTAGCAGGTCTGGGATGACTCCTTTAAATACTCAGCTCCCACAGAAGCATCTCCACTCCCCGTGTGCCCCTTGGACTGCCAGAGCCATGCAGCAGCCACTCAGTTTGGTACCCGAGCTCTCACAACTGATGGGGCAGCGATTTGGGGGATACTTGACCGTGGGCACAGGACTGATAGAGCCACCTCCTCAGCCATCACACCTACAGCCCGGCACAGCAATCTCCATGTTCACACCCTGCAGTGAAATTTCCCCCGTTGCAGCAGCTAATGGAGGTTTATTAGACAATTTTATACGTTGCAGCAGCTGATGAAGGTTTATTAGACAATTACCAAGCCTGTCTGTGTGTGACCACTTCTCTGATTAGCTCCCTACTTGCTGTGAGGTCCAAAACCACACTGAGAAGGTTTAGGGAGAAGTTGCAAGACCTTGAGAGTTGGGACAGCGTCAATAGAGCAGCTACGGGCTATTAATGCCTCTAAAGGGGGAGGGCTTTGCCATAACCCAGCGTTGTACTGGTTACTGGGATGAAAACTCGCTCATCTCCACTGGAGGGAGGCTGGGCTGGTCCGCGGAGCCCTCTGGTGGCATCACCGCCGCGGAGCACGGATCGGGGCTGGGTTCCCATCAAACTGGCACTAGCAGCTTCTCCACACGGCACAGGGTGACAAATCCTGCTTCTGGGAACATTCCGGGTGCAGAGGTGACGGGAGGGTGACAGCACGGTGTGTACATCCAAATCCTGAGCCAAATCCTTCCCCTTCCATCGCTTCCACAGCCTGCGGACTCCGGGAGCCTCCAGCGGCCGCTGCCCAGCAGGGAGCACTGCAGGAGCGGCGCTGGGAAGAAGCGGAGCCACCTCGGAGCCCGGAGGAGTTTGGCACGGATCTGATCCTGGGCATGTTCTCCGCCTCCAGCGCTGGCCTGCGATCCAGCCTGGAAGATGCTCTGGCTCGGGGCTCCCCATCGCCTTCCAAATGGTTCTAAAAAGCTCGGGCATCGGGAGGAGAGCTCTGCTGGGATCTGCTCTGCTCAGCAGCTGCACAGATGGGCTGCACTGGGGGCTGCCTCCCCTTCCCCAGCACCCTTTTCCAGCAGTGCTTTGGAACTAGGGAAAATCTCCCACAATATCCCACAAGAGCCCGCTGGGCACGGGAAGCAAAGTGAATCTCTCTCTCTCTTCAGCCAGCCATGGAGTTCGAGTTCTCAGAGCAGCCCACCCTGGAGTGTCTGCTCTTCCACCTGGAGCTGGAAGGAGGAGCACTGCAGTGCTGGGGACGGGAGATGTGGCTGCAGGCAGGGAAATCAGAGGTCCCCAGGATGCCTGGCTGTGCTGTGAGGGTAGCAAAGCACCAGCAGAGTGGCCCAGCTCTGGGAGAGCACCACATTCCAGCTGCTGGTTTTACAGCAGCTTGAGGATTTCTAGGGAATTTCATGGGGATAAATGTGCACTGAAGCTCTGTGGCCTCCACAGATCAGACACCACAGGAGCCACATCAGGGGAAGTTTCTAAATGACTCCCTTGCCTAGCACAGCATGAACCCGACCAGGAAAGGGCTGAGCTGACTATTCTGGGTACTTGTTTTGTCTGGTGGCTTCCTACAAACTGGAGCAAGGACTCACCCTCACCAACTTGTTCCACATCATTAGCAGCTGGCAGCTTCCCAACCATTACCAGCATAGTCTGGATTGCACCCAGCAGCTTCTGAGATGAAAGACATTGCAGCACCACTGCACTCACTGCTTTGGGTCCCCATCCAGCTCCCACTGAAGTCAATCACTCTTTTTCCACTGAGTGCAGCTGGAGCTGGTCTGACACTCCTGTACAGCCCTGTCCTAAGTCCTCAGCTAGTCAAAATGTTGGTAAAATAGCCCAACACAACAGATAGGTGCCTGCAGCTCAGCTCTTTTCTGGCATTCACATGAAAACCAGCTACACTGTCAAGTAAGAGCATGAAGAATTATGGATTTTTTTCAGGAAAGGTCTGAACTCAGAGCAGCCAAAACACCTGAAAGGAATCTAGAAGGCTGCATTAAGTGGGTGTCTGTCAGGAGCCTCATATATAAGTGACACCCTCTTCTCTTTTCCAAAGTGCTTCCCTGCCAAGAGCAGTCTCTCTGATGAGGGCAATGAGAGCACTCAGCTGCCCTGAGAAGGGCTGAGCTCATTGCTCAGCTCCTGGGAGAAGCACATGGCTAAGAGAGTACCTAATGCCCAGGGGGGCAGGAGCATGCAAGACACAGAGGTGTTTTCACAAACACAGAGAGGAGACACCTCACCTGGCTTTTCTGTCAGCAGGGTTTCGTTATGTGCTCTGGGTTATATAATGAACGTCCTAATGGTGTGAAGCACACACACTTAATTTTCATTCCTCTGTCTCATGATGCAGTGAGTGATTACTGGCTCCTGGTTTACACGTGGAGAGCTGAAGCACAGAGACAATGAGTAGGCAGAGATGAGCCCAGGGCAGGGTTCTCTGTCCCAACACCAACTGCCTCCCAGGCAGCCAGCTCAGATCCTACAGATGCACAGCCTGGTTTCTCACAGGACTTGGCCACTGCTACTAAACATCTTCTTGTTGCTAAAACGGGCTCAGTTCCACTGCCAGGGCCAAGACACCAAGAAGCAACTACCATTTAAAACACTGCTTCATGCAACCACTGCAGGGCTGACCCAACAGCAGGAGCAGCCTGTCAGCACTGGAACAAGAAGGGCATTCAAGGGAATGAGAAACTGGATAAAACAAAACCAGCAAAATAAATGTTTTCAACACTAACGTGGAACTGGAATGGGGAGCCTGTGGAAAGAGGATGCCACTGAGGTCAGGAATTTAGTCTTTTGGGGTTTCTCTCCAGAAGAATAGGAGGTGCAATCAGTCAGAATGAGTGGCTGAGAGCCCCAGGAGCCCTGGGTTATTGGAAGAGTGTGGAGGGTTTTCTGTGGACAGCCTGGCTCGGTGCTGCTGACACTTGCCAGCCACTGACTGTGGGAAGAGCAGCTCTGCTTCTGCTGTGGAAAATCCTGGTGACTTTCTGCTGTGGGCAGGAGTGACCTGCAGCATAATGCTGAGACACCTCAGGAGGTTTCACTCGAAAGGATGCATGAAACTCCTGGGGGTCTGGGGGAATACCAAGAGCCCAAGAAACCCTTTTCTCAGGAGCCAGCATTACTGGAAGCACAGGGGGTGAGCAGAGCTCCCCCAGCCTTGGCAGGTCAGTGCAAACCTAGCCAAATATGGGCTGATTTCTGGAAAGCAACATGGGGGGGCAATGGGAAAGAGCAGCAGCATCCCTCCCAGAGCCCACTGGTCTCTATCCCCAGAGCAATCCTCTCTGCAGGCAAGAGCAGGATTAATAGGAAACACATGGCAGGGGAGGCTGCAGCCTGGGGCTCCAGGATGAGCAGCTGAAACACTCAGGAACTACCTGGACCCCATTCAGGAGTGAGTTCAGGGATCAAACATCTCACGAATGGGGTGGGGAGCTGAAAAGGTACAGGCTCCAGTTTGGTGATTCCCATCCTCCCAGGGCAACATGCCAATTGGAGAGGAACATTCCAGCTCTAGCCTAACAAGCAGGAGAGACACTAACCATACCCTGCACCTTCCATGCTATGTCCCTTTCCCTCCCTACCCAAATGAAATGGTTAGACCTGGATTCATAAGAAGCCATTAAGGCTCCAGTGTGCTAGAACATTCTGTTCTCCAGCTCTGCAGCCTTCAGGGGCTCCCATGAAGCTCCATCTGCAAGCAGAGCACTGACAGCAAAATCCAAAGCCCTTCAAGTTGGGTAGAGCTGAAACTTCAGAGGCTCAACCCCCCTGTGGAATTTGGTGGAGGCAGATTCCCCTGCCCCTGAGGACAGCCAGGGCTCTCCACTCTTAGTGTACAAATAAACCCTTATCCTCCTTTCTGCTCCATCTTCCTTTCATCCTCTTGCCTTCCCTTTACAGTGTCTTCCTTTTGTCCATCCCAAGAACAAAGCCACCATTTCAAAGCCCATCACTACACTTAAATAAAATTCAGCTTACTATCAGACTGAACAGGCAGCTGCAGAACAACTGAGCAGAGTGAAGGGCTCTGTCCTAGATACCAAAGAACTGGTCTGAGGTGTTACAGACAGACCCTTAGATGATGCATCCAGGAGCTCTAAATGATCATATCCCCAAAGCTGGAGAGTCTTTGTATCCACGCAGTCACAACCATGGCTGCTTGTTGCTCTTGTAGTCTCTCTTTGGCACTTTATTGCAGGGCTAGGCTGGTTTTACTCATTGATAAATGTTTTCAGGAATGCTCTGCAGCTTCCCCACTCTCTTCCCAACCTGTGTGCTTTTGCTGCAGGGGGGATTTTAGAAGCCAAACAGTGGGTGCTGTTACTAGAAGTCCCCATCCCAGCAGAGCTGTTGGATGAGCCCAGGCTGCAGTGCCCAGAGCACAGAGCCATCTCCTGGCTCCGTGTTCCATTTGCCACAAACCAGAGTGAGTGGCACAGGACTGGAAGGGCTGGGCTATCCCTGGACCAGAGGCATTGTGGAGCTGGAATTGTGCTGTGGCTGCAGAGGGCCTGGGTCTAGTCTGCTCTGCCTCTGTCCTACATGTGGTTAAGAGGAAATTAACACAACAGAGACCTTGAAATAAAAGTGGTTTATATCATCTCCTATAAAACAACACATAAATCCCTGCCCTCCTGCTCCACCCCTCACATGGTTTTCATTTTGCTGACTGGCTGAAACACAGAGAAGTGTAGGGTACAAAGCACATATTCATGGTGGGAGAGGCTCCCCCCTTCCCCATACACTTCCTACTCACACCTTGTCCTCATGCCTACAGCACAGCATTCTCTTCTGCTGAGCAGTCAGGCCAAGGAGGAATTCAGCATCTGTCTACCATTGGCATGGCTCTAATTCCTCCCACTCAGGGATCTCTGCCCCTCGACCAGCAGCCTCAGCTGGCCTTGCCCAGGGCTGGGGAAAGGACAACTGCTGGGAGTTCAGGCACCAGTGTGAACCAACAGGTCACTGGAACACTAGACCAGCAGCAAGGCTCCCAGGACACAGCTCTGTCACCCCAGGTCACTCCAGACAGCTGCCCTCAGCAGCCCAGAAGGCTGTGCCCTCCACATGCCACCCCTGCCCTTGGAGAGCTCACAGCCCTTCCCAGACATTCATTCCCTGGGAGGATGCAGCAGCCACTGAGGGTTTCTGAAGAGAGCAACAGAGAAGTTAGTTCTAGCCTGGAACTCGTGGTCTGTTTTAAGTAGCTTTTCTGAGCAGAAAGTCTCTAGATCCTGAACATCTCCTGAACACCCCAAGTGCTGTGTGACACTGGTGATGCCTTTCAGCAGAGCTGGAGAAACAGGGTTGGTAAAGCTTCAGTCCCAGCACTGCAGCCAGGGGAGCTTTGCCACAGGAGAGGAGCTGCAGCTCAAGGAATGGTTAGATCCACATTTTCTTCATCGAGTTAGAGACCCAGTGTCCTCTGGAGCTCTCAGGAGTGCCCTGTCACTGCTAGAAAACCCTCAGCACGGAGCCTTTCTTTGCTAACAGAAATCACAGGCAGCAGCTACCTTCCAAGATGAGCCAGGCTTCATTCCTCTCCTCCCACCTCCACCCCCAAGACAGAGCTGGTGTACCTCCAGGAGCAGCCCAAGCAGAGAGGAGTGCAGACTCCTGCCTGACTTGCACACAAACGTACTTGCCTTGGGTTTGTTGGTTTTTTTTTTTCAACAAGATCTGGTAGGACAAGCTCCAGGCAGAGCCAAGAACATGTTGTTCAGAGGCTAAGATTTGGAGCAGGTTTATTCCCAGTGTCCTCCCTCACTGGGTGGGGACTGACACCAGCTGATACCCATTCTCTCCAACCAGCTGGTGAGATGAACTGTCAGTCCTGGACTGTGTCAGCCATCAGTTCTGGGAGAAGGGTTGGGATTTGTTCCCATGGCAGTGTGGAGCTAACCTGCAGTGACTCTGGGTGCATAAGAGCCACTCAGCCAAGCACAGCTCAGACCCAGGCTGCATGCTGGTGGGCTCTAAATGCCACTGCAGCTCTTGGTATCCAAGATACTTGGACCCACATGGTTCCCAGTCTGAGGGATGAGGCAGGTAAAGAAGGGTAACTCCTCCTGTTTTATGGATGTTTAGAGATGCCTGCAGGAGTTGGCAGATGGGTGTGATCTTATGGCATGTTGGCTGCTGTGAGAGACATTCCCACTGCTAACCTGTGATTCCATGGCAAATCTCATCATCTGGGACAGGTCCCATGGTCATTTCTGCCTGAAACAACGAGGCAAGGTGAAGGATGGAACAAGTTAAGAGGGAAGGGGAAGCAGCATAAGCAGATTTTCAAAACAAGTCAGTCCCTGCATTCAAGGCAAACAGCAGCCTGCTGAGATCCCACCCAAAGGGGACTGAAAAAGTGATCTCATGCTGCTTGTCAAATAGAATCCCAGCCCTCCCATGACTACCTAACAGTGCAGCTCTGCCTGTCTGGAAGCAAGTCCCCCCTGCACCAGGGCCAGCTTTCCCAGAGACAGAACGCTGCTAGTCATTTCTACTGACTGTGTGGTTTACACCCTGCCCTGGTCCAGGCATTTTCCAGTACACCTAGAAGCAGCAAACAAATGGGTAAAAACACTCTTGGGTAACACAGCCCAGTCAGGCAGGGACCCTCCCAGCAGCAGCTGATGCATCCTATGCAGCTGATGGACTGTGCAAGAACTGACCACAGACTGTCCCTTGGGCAGGGCTGAGCTGCAGAGTCTCAGTCCCTCTCAGCCAGGAGCACAGAAGATGCAGCAGGAATTCTGCCACCTTCTCCACACGCTGCTGTCCTCCCATTTCTGAGGCACCTAAGATCCCAGGGCAGCTTTCTGCTTCCCACTCAAGCCAAACTTGTCACAGCAAAGCAAAACCAAGTCATGCTCACAGTACCCAGGCGACTTCCAAGCAGAACAAGCTGATAGTCTGTCCCCAGCTACCAGCACACAGCCCCACACTCCCCTTCACAGCACTGGACCAACACTGGCAGTGACACCCTGCCCTGCTGCTCTTTCTTTTGCTCTTACTTTCAAGGATGAACCCAAAAAGTAACCTGTCATTGGCTGAACATGAACAAAGCTCTTGTGTGGGGGACCCAGAGGTTGTCAGGGGTGTGCCAAGGGGCTGTTCTGCCTCGAGGATCTCTGTTAAATAGTTTGTGTGTACATGTTTCCCTTGGAAGCGTTTCATGGAGCCATCCAGAGTCTCACTAAAGACAATAGTGAGAGGTGGCAGGCAGCAGCCAGGGGTATAGTGCTGCAGGAGGGCACCTGAAAGGACCAGGACACCACAGTGTCTCTGCCTGGGATAGTTTGTCAAGAGCTCTGAACACTGCTTTGGCTTCAGCCAACTTGGCTTGCACAAGTAGCTTTTCACTGAGGATTTTATGGGGCTCCCTGGGACCACGGGCAGTGGCAGCCCCCTCTCCCCCCACCTCATCTCCCTGACGTTAAGTTCTTTTACAACGATTCTCTGAAGTCAGTGTTTAGCTGTTGCCCAGGTAACAGCTCAAACAGGCCTCACCTCATGGCCTCCCTGCAGCTTCGCATGGCTGCTGAGAGCTGGGAAGCAGAATTAGTGCCAGGCCCTGAGGAAATGAGCTCTGCAGCCTCCCCAGGACATCCCAGAATATTGGAGAGCTCGGAGGAGAAACATCCCCAGCCAGATTCCTGGGCAGGCACCTCATTCAGCAAACAGCCTGACAGCAAATCCACAGCATCCCCTCCCACCCCTCGCTCTTGCCAAAGCCAGGGAGGAAAATGCAGCCCAGTTCAGTTCACACCACTGCTAACTGCAGCCCAGTTCACACCACTGCTAAATGCAGCCCAGTTCACACCACTGCTAACTGCAGCCCAGTTCACATCACTGCCACTGGTACCTCTGCCCTGCCTTGTAAGCACAGGCCCCATGACATAGCCTCTAGAAAGATGTCTCCTCTGACACACACACACATCCAGATGTCTAGCCCTGCAGTACAGGCTCTGTCCTGCTGAGCCACAGCCTGAACTGAGCCCCAGGAACCCAGCACACACAGCCTGTCAGGGGTTAAGGAGCTGGAGTGGAGGCTGTGGCAGGCACCCAGCAATCCTGCACTGCTCCTGCAGGCAACTCATTGCAGGCAGAAGGGATATCATGGAAATAAAGCAGATAGTACCAAACCTGGTGCCCCTGCTGCAGCCTGTGGATCAAACCTGCTCAGCCCCACCCCAGCGCTGAGGCTCAACCTGCTACTGGGAAACAAAATCACCCCGTCTGCACGTGGCTTGGTGTATCATGATCTAAGGGGCAAACACAACTCCCAGGGTGGGTGCCTCGCAGGTATTTCTGACCCAGCACACAAGGAAGAGCAATCCAGGTGAGGAGCAGCAACATGCAGGGGACAAATGCTGTGCCCTGGTGCTGCAGGGCAGTGCTGGCACAGGGCTGAGGGGATGTGGCAAACAAACAGCATCTCCATTTCCTCTGTGCCCGTGACCTTCGGGGCTTCTGTGGTTTGGGGTTTTTTGTTATCTCTGTGGCAGCAGTTGCACTTTGTCTGGTGTCTGCAGACAGACACGTTTCCTGCCCAAGGACCTTGTTAGAGTTCAGTTAGGTGCTTTCAGCATCCAAAAATCCCTTTTCTTTCCTCACCTACCCCTCTTTTTCTCACCCCAAGTCATGAAGCGAGTCCCTGAGCAACTCAGAGCATCTCTGGCCACCCTGCAGCCTCCCTGGGAGGTTATGGGACAGCAACAGCAGAGCAGGATTTGCCACCTCCCCTGAATCTTTAAGTGTGGTAGCGTTTGTACAACACGCCAGACCTCACACCTCCTGGGCATTGAAAGCACCCATCAGGTACCCTGGAGAAAGGTACCCAGGAATCCAAGGTGACACCTTTTGTACTGACTGGGGGGAGAACTGAGCACTGCTTGGATGCTTGCTCCCCATCAGGCACTGCCAAAGCAGTCCTTGGGAATTCTTCATTAGTTGTGAACACTGTGAGATGATGGTGGGGTTCCAAAGAATATCTTTTTGAACTGTTGCTCAGTTCCTTTTACTGTCCCCCCCTGCTGGGAGCCTTAATACGAGGGAATGTTTAACTCCATGAATGGAAGCAGTTTGCAGATTACCGAAGAGCCGAGTGATTTTTGCCAGGACAACTGCAGTCAAGTTTCCTTAGGATGTTTCTTTGCTTTTTAAGGCTAACCTCAGAATGATCACCCAAGCTGTGTGGGCACAAGCACAGCACAGAGAGGGAAGTACCAGCATCCCCCCCAGTTTCACAGGAAAGACAAGATGGCTCACACACGTCCTCATGGTCCAGTGAGATTTCACCAGTGCTGGCACAAAATGTATTTACAGCCAGTGCTCTGATAGGAGATGGGATCTTCTCTCATTCATCCATCATCCAACAGCCCACAGCATGCCAAGAGTGCTCTTGGCATCCAAACAACGCTCAGGAGCAGGAAGGAGCCTCCCTTACACAGACACACACACTGCAGCCTCGAGTGGGTCACTGTTCTCACTCAAACCCACATCACCATCCACATGTTGTGTGGGGAAACAAGCTTTGCTGTGCCTGTGTGTACTGCCAGAGGTTCCTGCTGCAGCTCCATCAGCACGGCTTGAACAGGCAGCCAGTGCTTGTGTGTTCTTCCTTTCCAGCCCAGCCTTGCAGCACTTCACCCCCAGCCTGGTCTCCCTGTCTTGTCAGCCCAGGCCCAGGCTAGGGAAGGTGAGCCTGGGATGTTTTGGGCCTCTTGCTCTCAATGGTGCATTGAAGCACATCAGGAAAGGATAAGGGCAGGTATTTCCTTTGGGCTGAGTGCCCAGTAACTTTGGAGCAGGGGAGGAAGAGATTTTCTAAGGCCCCTTCAGAAAGTGGGGCCAGTGCTACTCGGGCATGGCAGGAGGAGACAAGTCTCTTGCCAAGGCCCCTCCGGAGCACTGATTAAACACGTTGGGGCACCTCCTTTGTGCTAATGGATGAAACTGCTCCTCTCATGAACTTGGGTACCCAATGCCAAGTTTAGATACAGTCTAGACACAGTAGCATATTTATAACCTTGGCACATGACGTGGCAGGCAGTGGGGTACAAACAACATTCAGAAACGATGAGGTGCAAAGTTATTTATACATCAGATTGCTGAATGTAGGGTCTGACAGCCCTGAGGGCAGAAGTCACAACTGGCTGGGGACAGGAAAAAGCTGCCCTCTCTCCTGAGATGCAGGCCAGCCTCCATTCAACCACCACAAAAATCCCCATATTCAGCAGGTAAGGTTCACAGTGAAACTCTCCTGACAGCTTGGCACCATCTGGAGGACTGAGGGGCAGCAATTCTCTCCCAAGTCTAAGAACTGACTAACTCAGAAGTCAGGATATTGAATGCTAGAGAACACCAGCCCAGTGAGCCTGCAGGCTGCTCAGGCAGAGGAATTCATTACTGGATATCCAATCTCAGCAGCTCCTTGAAATTAATCCCATTTCATGTGATGTAGATGCAGCCAGCTGTCAAGCAAGCTTTGGGTGACACTGTCCTGAGCTGGCAATGTCAGCTGAAGAAACACAAGAGATACAGAATTATTTGCTCCAGAATCTTAGTTTAGAGATAGAATAGACCTAGTGGAGGTTTAATATCTATAGACCTCTTTGAGCTCCTGGCTGAAATGGTTGGGAAGCACAATGTGCTATTATTTGCCCAGGAGTCTGAGTTTTCAGCCAAATTCTCTGGCTTCCTGGTGGAAAAAGCACCCTTAGAATAGGCTCACAACAGGATTCTGATTCCATCTTGGCCTTGAAACAAGAATCAGATAGGCTTTAAACTGCTTATACTTACATCTTACCAGACAATGACTCTCTGGTATGTTATCTGGTGTGGCTAAGTCATGTCTGGTGGCTATTAATGTCCCCAAGCCTCTCGGAACAGACACCCTGTGGGACAGGCTGGCTGAGGCAGGCAAAGTGACAGGGTCAGGCAGTGATAACAGGGTGAAGGAAGTCTCCATGTCAAATCTTCCTCCAGGGAAAGGAGTGTCATTCCAAGGGCTGGACAAGGCTGCTCTTCCCTCTCCTCATCTTGCTACAAAGGGACTGAGGTTGCTGCCTGTAGGTGGGGTAAACCGGTTCTGCAGGTGATGCCGGGGGGAGCAGAAGGGGAAGAATCAGGTTGGCAACAAATCCCCATCTGTGTCCTTTGTGTGACTTTCCTGTCATCAAACACCTCAACCTTCCACCCGGAAAGCGGCTTTTGCAGAGGTGATTGGCTGTAATGACAGGCTGCACAAACACCCCACTTTCTCCTGAGAATCCCACAAACATCTGGCCTGCAAACTCTGCCCTGACAGAGATGTCCCTGTCACTCTCAGCCACAGACAGATCACCCACGGGGAGAGAACACTGCCCCACTGTTGGCTCATCCCAGAAGTCAGGGCAGGGTCAAGGAGTTGGATTCCGCAGTTGCTTTCAGGAGGAAAGCTTCCCTTCTCCCTAGCAGGGTTTTGAGGATGTTCCCCTAACCTGTGAGATTCCCCTTTCTCATGGGCACCACGTTCTGAGCCACAGGGCAGACACCTCCCACTTAGAGCTCTGGTTTTGGATGGCAAGGGTTCAAAGCAAGAGACCATTGTGTGAAACAGGAGGAGTTTCAGCCAAACAAGATTCTCTCACAAGGAAGAAGAAGAAGGGGCCGTTTCCCTGTGCTGAGGCTCCCCCCAGCATGGACACAGGGCTCTGCTTTCTGCAGTGGCTGGTCTCTGGAGAGAGAGAGACACAGATAACACAGTCCAGAGGCTTGCAGACCTTGGAATCTTTCTGGTGGGAGGCCTCTTTATCAGAGCCAGCTGCTATCATTTGTCATTCCCATCTGAGCTGTGAGAAATCATGTCAGTCCAGGCACTGAAGCTGGATACAGACAAAGTGGGCAGTGCAGTGAACCATCTCCATGGGCCAAATCCTGCATCTCACAGCCACGAATGTAGCTATGAGGGGGAAGTGTCAGCATGGGGGTGCTGAATCATCACAGAACAAGCCTTTGAGATTCCACCTGCTTCATTCTTCTGCACTCCAAGTGGGGAACCACTACATCAGGTTCCCTCCTAGCAGCTTGTTCCCTGCAAGGAACCAAAGTTTCTCCCTTCTGCTGAAAATCTGCTTGCAGCCTTCTCAGGCTACTGCTCCCACATTGTCCAAACATCTTCTGAATGCCCCACAAGCCACAACCCATCTGATTTTGACACATGAAAGTAAGAAGGTATTGCCTCCTTTACCTGAGCTGACCATCTGCTAGCACAGAGCATTTCCATTTTGATTTCCAGAATAACATTACCCAACGTGGTGAGACTTTACAGGTAAGAAAATTAAGAAAGAGAAATGTGAGAGAGAAAATCAAGATAAACCTGTCTCCTGCCCCCTCCTTTCTCCTCTTGATGTCCTCCTCAAGCAGCTGTAGGGCATTATTTGCTCTGTGCTGGACTGAGAGGATGCTGCCAGGTCAGCAGGATATATTGTCCATTTAGACACAAGGAGTATTATTTAGTCTAGAGACTCTCAAAGGAAATATCCATTTGCATGTGAAAAATCTCTGGAATTCCATTTGCTCTCTCCAGTGTCCCTGTATCTCTGCAACCTCCAAAATGCAACTGCTGCTTTCTCCATTCTCTGCTGGCTCTGGACTTCAGCTGCTCTTTGTGTAGCTGAGCTCACAGTGAGCTTATCCCTGCACCAGGCATGGTAAAGAGCAGGTTGAAAGTTTTTCCTGTATCCCCAACAGATTTGCTCACAGAGGACTTGCTGATGACTGGTTGAAAGTTTTCAAGCTTCTTTGGAAAGGAGACTTTGTGCTGCAGAACCTTCAAAAGCCAGGCATGAATGTGGAGAAAAAAGAAAGCTGCACACACCATGGTCACAGTGCTCAGTGCTCCCAATTCCCAGCACTGCTTTCTAGTGAGCAGACCAGGCACTAATCAAAACCTGCAACTGCCAGGACTGAGCAGGTTTATCCCCACTGCTCCTTCCCCCTCCCTCAGCAGCAGGACAGCAACTGGCTTCAAGGCTTTAAAAGATGATAGGACTGAGAAAACTCTCCAGCCCATCATGGGGGAGTCCTAGCAGCTGCAAGAGAGCTTGATGCTGAGTTCAGCTGGATTTCAGAGCTCTGCTGAGCTGCACAAGCTCCAGTCAGCTGGCTCTTCCTTACTCCCACCCAGGAATATCCATGACACAACCAGCTCTCTTAGTATTAAATCCTTTGGCCGTGTGTTCTGCCCACCCCTCCCTGGAGAACCCCAAGCAGGGCTCTTTCCAGGGCCATCCTTCACAAGCACCAACCCCTCAAGGATTTCCTAAGAGCAGGAGAGTCAGAACCTAGCTGTGCCATGCACACTTTCTTTCCCTTCAGCCCTTCCCAAAGCCTCCACATGGAGATCTGGGTGGTTGGATTCCCTGTCTTGCTGTTAAGATTTCTCTTCTGCTGAGCTTACCAAGGCTGCTGGAGTGACGCACTGGCCCAGTGATGTCATCACCCTCACCACAGCTTCCAAGGCACTTTTGAGTCATTCTCTTGCCACACAAGCAGAGCTATTTGGCTGAATAAACCCCCCTTCCCCTCCCAGAGCAGCAGACACTCCAGGACTGGGAGCAAACAGGCTCACATGCACTGGCCTGCTCCTGGGAGGGAGAAAGGCAGCTGGATTTGGAGCCATCTCTTACTCACTCTGGGCTGGCAAAGCTTGACTAGTTCTTCCCTTCGGTCCCTTGTGGTGTTCCCCATCTTCACCCTCATGATTAGGCCATTTGAACAGAAATCTGGGCTAATTTTGAAGAGAAGAAACACTTCCCCCTGCTCCTTCACTACTGAAGTCTGGCAGAAGTGAAGAGCATGCTCCAGTTTTTTTAGGGACACATCCTCACTCCCAGAGGAGGGGAGACTTCTGGGCAATTCACTCATTTCTGTTGCAAAAACACCACTTCTGGCTCGATTTCTCCTCCTGCTTGGGGCACAGGCACTGACCATGGCCCAAGATAAGGGAGTCACTGCTGAAAATTATAAATAGCTATCAGACAGGGGTCACCACGTCTGTGTTACTCACAGCAAATGTGTCAGCCAAAGTCATTCCATCAGGAAACTGCATTTCCCACCCTTGGTCTGTCTCACCTCCCTTCCTAGAGGTGTCTGCAATGCAGGGTATTAACTCCTATCCCTCCAGTCCCTGTCCCCTTTCTCCATCTGGCAGGGACAGAGACAATCAGACACTTTAATGGTGACATTGTCCATCAGGATCCTCTCCTGTCCTCACACCATGGTTTCTAAAATGGATTCTGACATCAAACAGGGAGGTGCCCAAGCACTGCTGCCCTTGTGACAATAATGGGAGTCATTTAAGCACTGTACTCAGTACAGAAAGTACAGTCAGGTCAGACTGGTGAGTCAGAGCAGAGAAGAGAATGAGGGATGGAAAGTCACAACACACTCCCCAAGCCTGAGAAAGGCATAGCAGAGGCATCAGTGAATGCACAGAGGAAAGGGCAGTGTTGAGCATGGTGAGTAGTGGGAAGCCAAAACTGGGATTAGGTACTTTGGAAGAAGCAGAGAAAAGCCTGGGAGGGTAACAGTGTTGGTCCCAAAGACACAGCTGAGATGACAGAGAATTAACATCACAATTGTCTTTTATAGGGACCCAGGAGCAGGTGAAAGGGAACAAGAGGCTCTGTTTTCCCCTGATGTATCTATACTAGTTATCCTCAGAAGCTACCAAGCAGAAGTCTCAACTACCTAATATAGCAAGTTATAAGATCACAAGGTTATTCTTTTAATTTATTTTATTTTTTTTTGGTACATTTCTAACGGCAAAGATCTCTACTCTGTGGAAACTCTTCCTACCAGAACTTGAACTGACTCAAGGGAACATTTATTTTGGGAGACTGTCCTTTAAAAAGAAAACACACACACACATTTAAGAAAAAAAAAAAAAAAAGTCAGACTCCAAGCACTATTCAGGTTTATTCAAGTCCTGAGTAAACTGCTTCCTGTGCAGACAGTCACAGCAATTGGGCAACACCCAAACCCAGAAGCTCTGTGTCCTGCTGAAAGAGCTCTGGGCTGGAATTAAGAGATGGGGGCTCAGTTCCTAGCTCTACACTGGCCTTTTGGCTGCCATTCAGTAGGTCAGTTCCTTGCCTCCTGCCTCAGTTTTCCTATGTCTGTAAGAGGTAATAATGCAGAGAGCCTTGAGGGTTTAATCCTGAACGCTGCCCAGTGTTCAACACTGCTGCTAGTGGGCTACCCTCATTCAGTCTCAGCCTCATCCCTTTGAGCACTAGACTAAAAGATCCTGTACTTCAAACAATTCTCCTTAAAATGAAAGGAAAAAAAAAACCCTGGTAAGTAAACAAACCACAGCTCCATCGGCCAGGAAGAAAAAAAAAAAAATCAGAGGTTTATTTGGCTAAGTGACATCCTGCCCAGGAATACTGCTGATTACCAAGAAGCATCTTGTGAATGAAGCTGGTTTTGTGTCCTCCAGTGTGTGTGTGTTCAATGTGGGGAGCAAGGGAAGATGGAAACTGCAGAGAAATGAACTCTAAAGAGAGACAGAGAAGGGGAGAAGGAGAAGGGCTTGTAAAGATGAGCCTACCAAGGTCCCATCAGGAGTCACCCCCCCTTTTTCACCAATGTCACAGCAGAAGCTGGGCTGACCCCAGTGTCTCTCCTCTGGCACCCAGAGGTGTGTGCTTTCAAATCCTGTCTGCCCCCTGTCCCGCTGAGCAGCAGCCAAAGGACAGGGAGAAGAATAAACAACAAACCCAAACAAACCAACAACCTACCAGCAAATCTCTCTGAAGGAAGTCAGAGGGCAGATGTTCCCTGTCCACAGCTGCCTGTGGTTGTGGTTTGTCTAGAGACTGGAACTGGGTGGACTGGAAAGTCCCCCCAGCTCTGCTGCAACACCTAATACCAGACAGCTTCTGAAACCCCAGTGGCATCTCAGAGTGGGATGGTTTCTTTCTGCTGGGCTCAGGCCACTGAAATCCAGGAAAATTGGTGCTCCCTCAAAGCAAGCTACAGCAGCATGGTGTGAAAGAGCAGTGCACTCTGGACTCGTTTAAAAGCAATATGACAGAAAAGGGTTAATACCTTTCTGTGTGGAAATGCTGGGTTGCATGGGAGGCTTTGATATGCCAACTGCTTCTGTGATAGGGTCATCCTGGGCTTTATGCAAGAGCAGAGACTGACCCTGTAATCAAGGCAGGAAAATACTGACAAATATCTGCTGTGATCATAGCAAAATCAACCATTTATTGCTAGTGAAATGACAGAAACTCTTCCCTGACATCAGTGAGTGCCTGGACTGGAACCCATCCTTTGGATGGAGTCCTTTAAAAGCTATTATTCAAGGATAGCAAGAAGAATCAAATCCCATCTATTTCCAACAAAGGGGAAGAAAGAAGTGGAGCAGGAACAAAAATTAATTCCACTTTTTAATCACCATATACTGCTCTTCCTAATCCTCCTAAGGAAGCATGAGCTGTTAGACCACCAAGGTGTTAAGGATCTGCACAACTGATTGGATGTCTAGTCAGAGAGAAAACTCTGCTTTTTCCTGCTTGCTGTATAGAGAAAGCAGCACTAACAGTGAAAGCACATGCAGTGCCTGGGGATAAAGAGCCCTGGAGAACCCTACAGCAGGATTTCTCTGTGCAGATGGGGCTCAGGGACCCCATGGCCTCTCCCTTCCTTACACAGGGCACTCTCCCTCTGTCTTTCCTTTTAATTGCAGTGTAATCCCGATTAGTTCCAGCCCGTCCCTTGCTTCTCCACACAGCCCTGTGGGCAGCACAGCTCGTGCAGGGCTGGCTGCTCCAGCTCTCTGGAGCAGAGCCAGGGCAGGAGGAATGAAGCCCTGCACTGGCTGCCCCCCTCTCCCTCCAGAAGCTGCTCCATTCACAGCCCGGAGAGGCCTTGGGGGTGGCTGCAGGAGGATGGCACCCTCCAGAGGTGGTGGAAGCAGGAAGGGGGGCAGAGGGGGAACCTGTGCAGGGAGGAAGAGTGTAAAGCAGAAAAGAATGGGGAGGAAGAAATAAACCAAGGGGGCAGAGCAGCTAGAAAAGTGAATCCAGCTGTGAGGATAAATCACTCCAGAAACACAAGAGATGAACCAATCTGAGGGACTGGATGGGATCCATGTGTGGGATCAAGCCATGGATGTCAGCAGACAGACATACTGTGCAGCTGGCTTGGATCTCTTCCATGGGGCAAACACTGCTCCCTTCACAAATACCTTCCTCTGGTGAAGCACAAACTTCTGGCAGCTGGTGGACACTTGGGTGCTGCTCTGGCTGGTGCAAACTCTGCTCCGGTCCAAGGGGTAATTTGCTCCTGCATCACACCCTGTGCCCTCTTTAATACCTGGGGCTAGGTGAGCATAAGACACTGTCACCCATCACACTCATTTCCACTGGTGCTTTCAATCAGATAAAGAATGAGGAAATATAATAAGTAGCTTGTTCCACTCTATGATTTTCCTAGTGGTCAAAAGCCATGAGCGGGGAATAGAAACAGAACCTGGCTCATGTAAAAGGGCATTTTTCCTAGACAGAAAAATGCAAATGTCTTGCTGCCAGTTGCACACAGTACTTGTGGCACCTTAATTAGAGGGGAGACAAACCCATCCAAACCCCAGCTCCTTTCCTGGAACTGTATTTTGCTGCAGAGCTACATGTACCCCTAAGGGCAGAGACTGATCTACAGCTAAAACAGGAAGGGTTCCCTACACCCCAGTCCTCCACTCACCTGAATTCAAACACAAAAGCTTTAGAAAGCCATAGTTCCTAGAATAATTTGTAGTACAAAACCAGATTATCTCCAGGGGGATGCTGCCCCGAGAGGGGGGAGGTAAGAAGGTAGGGGATGCCTGTTCACTCTGAATTCACTCAGATGGTCTTCTACAGGAATCCAGGGCTGGATGATGTCCTGGAGATCAAGAACATGGGAATCTCCAACATTTCTAGTGTAACCTCTGCCCTTGGAAGGGTCCCTTCTGCATAGATGCAGAACAGCTACAGGGCTCCCAGGGCAACACATCTCCACTGAGGTTCCTGCACATCCAGCTTCCTTCTAGCAACCTGGATGTGCACCTCTTGCAGTGGCTGTATGTTGTACCTGACACCACTTTGTGACCTTAAGACAGCAATTTGCTAATTAAACCTGGCATTTTCAACCTACAAAGTCTATTTAACCAGCACAAACTATCCTGCTTTCAAGTGGTTTTGGCTGCAATTCACAATAATTAGGGAGATTTTCCATGCTTGTCCTGCTCTTCAAGCAAAGCTGATTTTTTTATGCCTCTGATGCTTAGCTTGGGTGGCATTTGGCCACCTGTGTGCAGAAATCATATGGGCACCCAACGATTTTAACCTGGCAGAAAGGAACAAATGTAGGGGTTTGAACTTTGCTGATTGGTCCCATCATTCATCTCACTTCCCTGGGGATCTATTAATCCCCAAAAGGAGCCAGTGACACTGCTGTAATCACCAGGAAGGAACTGACAGCTTTATACCAGTGTGCAAGAGAGCAATACTGTGCTCAGCATCTCCCTGGGGCCTTGGGCCCTGATGCATCGAATCCCATATCCTCAGGGTCACGTGCAAAGCAGGAAAATTCTTTGGGGTCTGTGTCTTTTGCAAACTTCCTACCCTGGCTGACTTGTGACCTGACTGGTCTCACACACAACAGACCAGCTGTGAAGGGAAAAAATTCATCACAGACATTTCCTCTGGCAGTGGTGTACAAATCCTGGCCAGCATGCCACCAGGAATCCAAGGAGCCACTGGATGCCAGTGGCATCTTCACTTTTCACTTTTCTTGGCTCAAAATCATCTAAGGAGCAAAGACAAAAAGCTCAGTCTGCAGCCAGGCCTCCTCACCTTCCTACCCCTTGTATCCAGGATGGAAATGGGCATCTCTGGACCACAAGGATTTATGTAGAGATTGAGAAATTGTTGTTTGGCCTCGAGTTTACTGATGAGAAGTGGCTGTCATCACATCAAGGCCTCCTCAGCCCTGCCTGGATGTGCACAGTGGGAACATCCCCAAAGCCTGGTGCTGGCCTTGGTGGAATAGAAACAACTGCTCAGAAGATTCAGATAACAACTGGTGCAAATCCCAGCCTGAGCTGAATAAGACAGAGCTGAGCCAGATGTTTTCATCTCAGAACTGACTTTCTTTCCATGAGCAGCCTGTTTCCACTTACAGCAAGAGAGGGACAATGCACATTTTCCCCCCTCTGAAGGGCAGGAAAGAGCAAAGCTAATTTGTTTTCTTCCTGCTCAAGGATTCATAAAGAATGCCACGCTGAGTCAGACCATTTCTCTAGCACATCTATTTCTCTGACAGTGCTCTCTAACAGATGTTGAAGGAAATAATACAAGGTAGACTGCAAACACGCTGTGATCCTCCTGATTTACTCCCTCCCCCCATCAATGGATGGAATTGTCAGTCAGATACTGCCAGGTTTCAGGTTTGTGACAGAGCACCTACCACCTTTGCACTACCCTGATTCGCACTAACATTTGCTTGTGAGGCCCAGCATGTCCAACAGGAGAAAGGGAATCAGATTTCCACAGATTTAGTTTCCAGCTTTATCAGGAGCTCATCGGGGGAACTTTTGCATGTTTCCCCAGATATCTGAACAAAGCTGGTAATGCTTTCTCTGCCCTTTATTATGTGCAAGAGATCTTTGGATGGAAGGTATAACATCTGACAGGAGACAGGGACCCAGAAAACTTCACAGCCAAGAGGCTTGTGTGAGTTAGCCTCAAAGTCAAATTATTTCTTGGTCTATAATAAGCAGCAAGCAAGCAATGGATTTACATTCAATGGATTTACAAAGGTCAGGCATGTATTAGTGATAGACATATCTGAGCTAGGAGAGCAAAAAACTGAAGCCTGATTTCTTGCATGTGCATGTCTTGTGGTTGAATTCTCTCCTGCCTAATAAGGTGTATATTGGAGGTAAAATCCACATTCTTGGGAATTGAACTCACAATACAACCTTTCCCAGTAGAGACTGTCACAAGGAGCATCTCTGCCCTTGACCAGGTGCCATTTCAATGAAATCTGCAGGAACTTAACGACTTGGGAATCTCTTCCTCTCCCTTTGGCTCCTTCGCAATGGACCCATAATTAATTGCTCTGCAGACAAAGGACCTAAATCCAGGCTAAAGCAGTAAAAGCTATGGAAATGACCCTCTCTGCAACCATCACTCTGCTAGGTCACACGTGGTGCTTTGAGGGACACTGACATTTTGTCTCTGATGCTATCAGCCCAGCATTCATGGCCATGACTGGTGTTCTGCATCTGCATCTCCAGCTGTCTGGAGCCAGGGCCATATCTCAGCACCGCATCGTTAATCACAAAGCCACTTCCCGGTCCATGCCTCAGGCTCTCTGCTCCCTCCTGCCATGACTCATGGTTTCAGCCTTAGGCAGAACTGTGGGTGGCAGCTGACAGAACAGCCCGAAAGTATTCCAAGGAGAGGAAGCTGCACTGCAATTTCCTCTGCTGGGTTTTTTCTCCCCTGTGTTTTGCAGAACAGTGAAGCAGCTGAGAATTACTGGTGCTGTGAAGCCCTAGGAATTGAGGGGAGGGGATGGTTCTTGCTCAAAAGTCTTCAAAATCTTTCAGTATGAGATTTGGATTATGGCCTGAAGGTCCCTAAAGCCCCATGCAAACACAGTTCTTCCAGTTTTCTTGTACATCAGCTTCAGGTGAGCTGAGAAGATTGCCCAGGTGATTCTGCCCAAGCCAGGGGAGACAGTTCAATAGTTCCCTGCCACTGCACAGCTCTGTACTATCTGTCAACTTCTATTTCTGCTGTCTGGGCCTAACAAGCAGAAAATAAGAGAGAAAAGGTGATAGAAGGAAAGCAACTTGAAACACGAATGTTAACAGAGCTGCTGAGAGAGATGCTCTGATGCAGATCTGAGGTTGTCTCTCTCGGGGAGCAGTTGTGACAAGCTCTTTTCCAACAAAAAGAATCAGTCATGTAGTTCAGAGAATAGGTCTTCCCAGGACTGGCTGGGAGTGGGAGAAAAGAGAAGATGGAAGGATGTTCTTTCTGTAATCACAACTTGCAAAGCCACCAGAGTGACAGGAACAATTGCAGTCAAAGTGTAAAGGGGAGGTGGAGGCAAGAACGCAGTCAACCTCAGCAGGTTCAGGCAACCCAGATCCGGGTGGAATTGAGACACTGTGTCTGCCCAGGCCAATCTTTTAGCTTCCCCACACCTCAGTTTCCCCAGCTGTGAAATAGAGATGACAGCTCTTCCCTCCTACACAGGAGCACTGTGAGGCTGAGTTCATTAATGTTTGCCAAGCTGCTCAGCAATCCTCTGACGGAAGCTGCTGCACAGCGTGAGCACAAAGTTGTTGTTTTTTTGGTTTGGGTTCCTTTTATTTTATATTTTTTTTCTGGAAACACTAAAGAGATGAGCAATTGAAAGAGTAACCAGTGTAGTACTCTGCCTCTTTAGAAATGCCTGGTGAAATCGTAGCCAGCAAGGGAAAAGGGTTTGCAAGGCAGATGGGATGCCAAGTGCAGGGAGGGAGTTCTGGCACGAGGTCGCTGAAAGCATCCATCCCCTCTCACATTTGCTTGGGGAGGAGAAGGAAAAGAAGAAGAAGAAAAAAAAGGAAAGGGAGAAAAGAAAAAAAAACAGAGAGAAAGAAAGCAGGAGGGAACAGCAATCCAACGTGGTTGGAATAACTCTGCTCACTGTAGCCTGTCCAACAACAGCCCTGGCGGATCATAAAACAGCCTCTCACATCCATGTGGTTTTTGCTGCTAGGAGACAAGGTACAAAACACACAACCTCATGCAGGGATCTATAAAACCTTATATTCCCCCTCAGACACAGAGTTCAGCTAAAACATTTGCATCACCTAATTAGAACCGAGCCAAGTTTTAAAATGCAACAACAACAAAAAAAGTCCTAGAGAAAAAATGAGAAGCCCCTTGCCCTTCTTTGTCCCTCTTTTGTCATTTCAGTCACCACAGAAGTTGAAAAGTACCTACCTGATCTCTTCCCAGGAGAGTTTCCATGCAGAAGCTTTACTGGCAGGGCTTGGCTCCTGAGCATACTTTTAAAGCAACTTCCTTGTGGTGGTGCCCAGAGGCAGGTGAACCCCATTCCCCTGCTCGTGGTGAGAATTGCTAACAGATACCTCCTGAGAAGCACACGGAGACCTCAGCTGCTGTTGGCATTTGCAGGATTGTTTTTCCACGCAGCAAACGAGAAGGCAATCTGCTGTTACAGACAGCATGGTGATTTTTCTCTTTTATTGTCATTCTTTTTATGTCTCTATATTCTTTTTCAGCTGTACATCAGCATACAGCCTGTGCTGTGGCACAGGTGCTTAGGCTGAGCACTTACCTCCCCACAACTAAGACCCTCACAGCTTCCCTAAGGAACTTGACTCCAGTGAATTCACAACCCCTGATACTCCAGATTTAATCTACACATCCTCCTGTAACCTTACCCAGGGCTTCCCATGGCTGCAGGCCTTCAAAATGTCATGGCAATTGTGACTGGCTGAGAAAACCAAGGTGTGGAGGGTGCAGCATCGCCCCTCTCGTGGCTGCCCGGTCCCCTAGGGAAGGGAGGCCATGGGCAGTGGCCTGTCAGCTGTGAGGTGTGAGAGCAGGGAGGGGTGCTTGGGAGGAGGCTGATGATTCATGTGGCCTCCATCCAGGCCAGCAGAGACCACGGGCACATCCCTGCTGCCCTCACTCAAGGCAGCTGTGGGGATCCTCTGTGCTGCAGCCAGAGCTTTGCTCTCAGAGTGACCACGAGGCCATTTGCTGCTCCTCTCCCAGGGGGCCATTGGAAGCTGCTCCAGCAGCTATTTCACCTCATGGTTAAAAGCACAAGCTTTTCTTTATCAGCCTAGTTGCCCCCAGCCCTGAGCAAGGATTGTTCTGTGCAGTCACGACACAGGCCAGCAGCAGGGGAAAGCTGTGACAGGGAGCAGCTGCTGCCCAGCCAGGCAGGGAGATGTCCTTCTCCATCAGAGAGGCTGGCAGAGCTGAGCAGAGCCTGCTGAGATGGCCTGGAGGGTGGGAAGGAGCTGCCAGCCTGCTCTGCTCATGGAAAACATGAGGTGGGAAGTGCCACTTAACAACCGGGGGGCTGCTCTGGGGCAGCTTCTCCCCATGCCAGCTCCCAGGATCAGGCTGTGCCAACTAAGAAGCGAAGCTGACATCCCTCAGAAGACCCAGGAGCAGCCCAGCCTGCACAATGGCAACTCAGCACATTGAAACCCAGCAGCAGAGCCAGCCCAGCTGCTGCTTGCTCTGTGGGGCCTCAATCTGCACGTCCCCGTGTGGTGGCTGGAGGCAGGTTTGTGGTGGACACCACAAGGAGGGACACAAGATCAGGAGCCTTCTCAGGACTTGCCAGGCCAGCGTGAAGAGCAGGGCCTGAGGTCTGGCTTGCTGCCCACCTCTACCCACACTCCAGTGCTTCGGCCAGGGCTTCAGCAGAGGGGCTCAGAGCAGGGGCCACGTTGTAACTGTGGCTTCAGACTGTATTTTGATTACAGAGGCTGTGAGCAACGTTCATTCCTAGTGGGTGCATCATGGCTCTGTGTTCCAGAGAGAGCAGCCAGTGGAGCAGCAGCAGCTCCCTGACAGGGAGGGCTGTATCCGCTGCAGCCCGTGCACTCCAGAGGATGCAGCTGCATCCTCCACACCAGCCTTGCACTTGCATTTTCCTTCATCAGAACTCAAGTGAGTGCTGCACCTCCTCTCCTTGCAGCCCCGAGGACAACTGACCCCTAAAGTGTGCCTGCCCTGCACAAAGTGCTCAGGTGAGCAAAGGGTGGGTGCCCTCAGAGCCACCATAGCTGCCAAAAACCTTGTGCTGTCTGCAACAGGCTGCTGGTTTAGGAGAGGAGCTGCTATAACCTGGCCTCTGGAGCTACAGTCCACCCTCACAGTCTTTCAACACCCACAAGGACCTAGCCTAGTGCTAATGTCCAGGAGAACTGATGGACATCATAGGCATCACTGTGTTGAACAAGAGGAAAACTCATCTCAGGGAGGGAGAGCAGAAAGAAAACAAAGACCCCGAGGATCACATGTCAGAGGATGAGAGGGGAAAGAGGTCAGTTCCTGATGAGCAGCTCAAAACAAACCCATTGTTCAGAGTGAGACTGTCATCCTTCTTTCACCAGGTGTTACCTGGAAAATCCATCTGCCCATTCCCCCTCCCCTTGCCATCCCTCTGCCCTGGCTGCTAGGAGAACTGGGAAGCTCATGAGACAGCTCTCATCCAGCAGCTTCCTGGCCAGTCTCACCTCACCTTCCCAGAGGAAAATCAGCAGATCTGACCCTGTGTCTGGAGGAGGAAGCATGGCCTGGGCTGAACTGGAGAGCTCTGTGGGAGAGCTGTGCACCAGGCAGCCCCGAGCCAGGCTCTGGCTTTGGCAGAAGCACCCCAAGCCATGCTAGGACACTATATTTCAGTATTTCTAGGGTTTTTCCTGGGTTATATATAGCTGCTCTGTGGGTTCACCTGCCAGACACTGCCCCAAACACATGCCAAGTTTAGAAACCTTACCAGCTCACAGAAATGCTGCTGTCTTTCTGACCTCCATCCTTCTCCTACTACCTGCTGTCACCATCTAGAAAGGCTAAAAGGGACAGAGAGTTTCCTAGAACAAAGAAAAAAAATTACCCAGGCTTTCAGGACTCTCTGTGTGAGACAAGAATAAATGGAAATGAAATGCTGAGGAAACTGTGCATCCTCTGGAGGAGTCAAGTGAAAACAAAGTGGAGTCTGGTAAGGATGGTGTGTGTGTACACTGCTAAAAGACACTCTTTCTGCTGGGCTTTGGCATTGTGCTGGCCAGAGAGGCTGGTTGGGAGCAGGCATTTGGGGATTTCTCAAAAAATGTTGAAATGTTGACATTTCCCACCAAATGTGAGTTCCAAATTTCTTTTTTTTTTGGTCAGACTGTAGCATTTTGCTTCTTTTGAAACACTATCCATGCTCAGGACAATTGTATGAGCAATACTCCACCGTTTAAAAGGCAGCACAAACAGTTTAACCTTTTTAATGCTCCAGAACCACCTCTTTATTTGTCAAAAGCAAAACAACTCACTCAAAGCTTTTTAAGCTTTCTGATTTTCCTTTTTTTTCTACTGCAATAACCTCCCTTCAGGGACACCAGCTTTGAACTGGTGGTAACAGTTAACTGAGTGCTCTTTAGAGGTCACCTATGTGAGTGTTTAAACTGGAGCAGGTGCTAAACCCCAAAGGCAGCATGTTCCAGAGGAAGGAGAACACTGAGACCACAAATCCAGCTTCAGCACTGACAGCAGGGGGATTTAGCAGTTAGCATTCCTAACTACAACTGCCGTGGCAATGGGAAGGCAAGTCCTTGTTTTCCTGCTGTCCCCTCACTGCTGGATGCCATTCAGCCCTTGCTGATGGGACTTTGCTGCAGCCTTGCTCATCTGGTTTTTATCAAGCACAGCTACCAGTTCAGCTGGGAAGAGAACGTGGTGCACACACCAGTGTCTTGTCTGCAGCACTCTCCAAGCGGATGCCACTCTGGCTCCTGGCCCTGGCTTCCAGAGTCAAGCAACAAATTCCATTCCTTCTACACAGTTTAGCAAAGGCCATATGAGTCACTGCAGGGTGGAAGGACAGTGATAAATGTTCCTTTAAAACGGTTTCTCCTTGATTAGTGCATCTTGAAGAGGCCTTTTTGGAAGATCTAATCATGTCCCTGGAAAGGAGTGCTGCCTGGGGCTCTGCAAGGTTGTCCAGTGCTTTCTGCTGTGAAAATCTGACAAGACCCTTCTCTGGGTAATGGAAGATAGCCTCCTGCTCCCCAGGGAATTTTGCAGTTGGGTTATTCAGTTCATGTAGCTTGGCTGTGGTGGCAGCTCTGGGGATCCACTTGGCTAGCTGGCTGCTTCTGCCCTAGTCAGCAAGATTTGGGTGTAAACAGATAATTCTTGGTGGTGTAGCCATCACTGCCTAAAAAAGTTTTGACCTTCATCAATACTAAAGATTTCCCTGAAACCTTTGGGTAAAAGGAGATGCTACTGACATGCAAGAAGCAATTTCTTTGTTTTTAGGAGAATAAAAAATACGGAGGCCTTGGGGTTGCAAGTGAACCCTTATTTTCAATCTGTACACAATACCTACTTGACCAGTGTGCTTATCTGGAAGATGAGGGGTTGTTTGAAACACCTATGGCTCAAAAATCTGCTGACAATTATGAGAAAGATGTAGAACTGCTACTAATTGACAGCTAACTGTACCTTTTTTTCTGGGAATTTCATTTTCCTTCCATCTATAACCCCTCATATGAAGTACAGGCAACTGTTTAGTGTACAGAGCCTGCCCATGGAGGTGCCACAGCTGGTGATGTAACATAAAAAAGAAATATTCAACTGCAGTTGCATTTTTTATTCCCATGCTCTTAAAAACAGAGGCAAAGATCTCTTTTATGTGGATGAAAAGGGAACCAGCACAATGTGCCCCTCTTACTGCAGCCTTAGGATCCTGGCAGGGGCTTAGGTGCATCATTTCTGAGACATCAAGAGGTGAGAACTGGGCTGTGCCTGCCTTCACACAGCCTCTCCTGCCACTCTCTGTCTGCAAACTAGTTTAACAAGAGAAGGAAGAAAAAAAAATAATAAAAAAAAACCAAACCAAAGCCCCAAGACTATTTTTATTTATGATCATGTCCATGGGCCACTCTTTGTCTAGACAGCTGGTATTAGTATCTGAGGCTGTCCTGGAATCTGAAATACCATTTATTTACAGGGGAAATAAAAGCCCTGGATTAAACAGTTCATAAAAATAATCTGGGAACTGACATGGGGCCCAAGGAGACCAAAGGTAACAAGATCTAGAGCAGGAATCTTTGTTTGGCTTGGCCGTGGAAATGTTTTCTCAGAAAACAAAACAAAACAACTTCCCCCTCCCATCCACCTACCCCCAAAAATTGGCTTCAGGAGAGTGTTTCCTTTTGCTTCCTCTCCTCCCACCTTTGTTTGGCTGCTTTAAATGTATCCCCATCCACTTCCCCAAGAAGGAATTTTCCAAGCAAGCTGGTCGCTCACTCGAGAAGTAGGACTGGAGAAGGGCAGCTCTTAACTCTTCCAAGTGAACCCTTGGAGTTGAGAGCTGCTGTGTTTTCATGCAGAGAAGACTCTGAATGTCCCAGATGCAGCAAAATGATGTGTTGTCACCAGCATCTCTCCATTTCTGCCTGCAGCACAAGGTGAAAGCAGGGAGGCAGACAGAGGAGCCCCTTGTCTGCCCTTTGGCTGCCACAGAGGCCGTGCCAGGCACTGACTGGTGCCTACTGCAATTGGAATGCCTGTGCTGCAGACCACCTGTTTGGCCTTCACACCACGCTCATTTTTCACTGCCAGTTGACAGGCTTAAGAGGTTTCCAGACATGGAGCTAAGCAGCAAAAGAGCAAAACAAACTCCTGGGCTCCATCTGCTCCCTCCTCCCCTTGAACGTGCCGTGCACCAGCACCCAGGGCAGCGTCTAAAAAGAGCTCGGTGGAGTCACCCTATAATTTTACACAGCAGCTGCCAAATTTGAAGCTAAGGCAGGTGACTTTCCCCTTTTAGAAGGAGCCACCGGCTCATTTGTGAAGCAGAAAGCTCCTATGAAGTGAGGCATTTGACATAGAGTGTAACTGCATGGCCAGTTAAAGGCTGCAGCTCCCACACCCCATGGGGACAGGTCAGTCAATGCAGCAACAGCTACCTGCCCACGACTGGCTGTGGAAGAGACAAGAGTGATGGGCAGGAGTGATCAGCAGTTTGGAAGTATTTTGACTTGGAGGTCTGTGGGGAAGAGAAAACCTTGGTTCTGTGATCCTTAAGCGTGCCGTGATCTCCTCTTTTATTTTGCTAGTATCTAATGAGGGTTGTTGTCCCTCTGGCAGCCCCCAAATATGAATGCTGACCGTGGGCTGTACTTAGTGAAAATACTAATTATAGTTGGCAATCTTATTTTAAGATACAATCCAAGAAAACCTGTCTTTTCAATCCAACACAGGCAGTAAAGAAGGAAACAACAGGTCAATGCTGGATTAGGACCAGGGTTTCAGTCATGACACAGCAAAAATGTCACTCCATTTAGGTGCTGGGTTCTTGAACAATCAGCTTTTCCAGCCATATGGGACAGCCTGGAAAGAAGGGTGGGTGTTGGCAGCACGTGCAGAGCAGGTGCTTCATGTCCAGCTGTGCTACAGGGCTCACGTGCAGCCTCGTGCAAATCACCTCTTGCCTCTGTTCCAAAGCTCAGCTCTCAGACACATTAGCTATGAAATTATTCCTTGTCTCTTTTGTTTAGAGGCAGATACTCTCTCCTACTGCAGAGAACAACTAGCGCAGAGGACAATGCACATCACAAATGAGTGGCCTGCTCCCTGTCATGCTCTGCAGTCCTGGAGGCACCTGCCCCATTACCACTTTCTCTGGAGAATACCTGAGTTTGGGCCACTGCTGCAAGACTCAATTTGCTGGACCGTAGTCCTGACCCAAGAAGACCAAACTTGTCATAGCATAAAGACACTGCTAATGAGATCAGAGTCTGAACAGATAAATTCCAAAGTGCAAAGAGAAAAGGATGTTTTCTTTTCCGCTGGACAAAACACAACTTTTCTGGCAGGCACAAGCAGGACAGTCTGTCCACTTTGGCAATCCCCTGCATGCCTGGACGTACACAAGTGTGTTTTTACATGCAACCCTGTTCGATTACACAATCTGCCTCCAAGAGAATTTGGCAAGGAAGATATCCAAGAGACTTCAGAAACAGAGCAGTCTGCAGCACGCTGCTCCTCCCGTGCTATTTCTAGCAGCATTAGAAGCAGCTGACCACTGGGAAAGCCACCAAAGACAATCACTGGTGATCAGACACCCAGCTGCCCTTCCAGAGCTGCAGCTTCAGCCTTGGTTACTACCAGCTTGGACCTACCAACCTTCACGGAACAGCTGGGTCCACAATCAGAACACTGAACCAACCCCTAGGCTGAAGCTTTTCCTCCTTTTTATCTTCCAAAGGATGACTCTGAACTTTTGCCAAATACACCTGGTAAGAGATGAACCTGTGAAAGGCTTCTCCTTACCAACAATCTTTTTGCACCTTGGCTTCTTGTGGATCTGCTCTGTGTTCATCCCTTCCTGAAAACACTATTTAACACCCATCTGGGGAGACAGTATTTAATGGTGCTCAATTCTCCTAGACTCCAAGTTAAACCTTCTGGAAAATGCATCATAGCTTGTCTTGGGATTCTCATGCTTGTTTAGCTGCATGTATGCTACCTATATGACCATAAATAATATTATTTGTATTTGCTATTTGTAGGGAAACATACATGCCTTGTCCTTAACCAAAACGTTCCTGGGATGAGTGCCAATGCCAGGCAACTTTCAAGAGGAAAACAAGTTTATCCTAGAGAAGGTCACAGTCTTGATTATGAAGCTCAAAACATAGTTAGCAAACACAAACATAAACACAAGAAAACACAGACCCAAAGCACATGTAGCACAAGTCTGTTAAGCACTCTCCAAGGCATCACTTGCCTGTGGATCTGTTAAGCCTGCCTCAGTGCCTGAACTCCAGGATGCAACTTTCTCAGAGTGCATTCCTGTCCAGAAATGTCTGTTGCTATTTTAAACTCCAGGTTTATTTGTACTTTTTCTGGCTATTTTTGAAATGGAAATTAAAATGTCAGATAGCACATGAAGAATCACCTTCCTGCCTTTCTAATAATGATGGTCTTATCACACGGCACTTCACTTTGGAATAGATAATTGGCATCTGTGAGAATATTAATTGAAAATGTCTGTATTTATCCAAGCAGGAGACATCAGAAGGACTCTAAGTGCTCATTCTTCCAGATTTTCCTTCACAAAATCATTTGAAAGCTTCATTTCTAGCATTCTCCCAATCTAATTTTCATTGCTGCAATTTCCTATTGTGCAGCACAGCTTCAGTCAGATTTTGCTTAACAACATTTCAGACAGACCACATGTGATACATCAATACAGCTTATTGCCTTAAGGTTTTACTGTGTCAGTGTTGTTATCAGACACTACAGACAACAACTTCTGAAGTCCTGAAGTTGGTGCACTGTCTATACCAGGTCAGAACATCAGCCTTAATGATCAAATCTCCCCACTCATCTGCTTGATTAACTCTCTTCCCCTGGGTTTTCATGCAGCTAATTAAACAACCCAAATCAAAACTGGGCCTTTAAAGAAATAAAAAGCTTGACATGATTAACTAGTTTTGCATGCAACCCACCCAGGTGTCTAGACAGTTTGAAAAATCCAGATTACTTTTAGGAGTAACAGCTGTTGCTCCTCCAGTCTCTCTGTTGGACCTCAAATAAAGGAGGAACAAACCTTATATCAATGTTAGGTGCTCCTCTTCCAAAGGAACCATCCAGCGTGCTGCAGGTAGTGAAGTTACTGGTTCAGTAGGTGGCACTTTGCCCTTCAGATCATTGTACCACTTGCACAGCCTGCCAGAAAGTTCTGCACTCCCCCAAGTACCTGCTTTGGGAGAAAAATCAGAGACCAAAGAGCTCACAGCCTCAGTTGTGGGAAACCCTCAGTACTTTTTTCATAAAAAGCACAAATAAAAATCACCTCCTGTGCTCTAGCCAGATGCCAGTTTAGGCAGGTGTTTCTTGCCTGCCCATGCACTCCTTGATAATAATAATAATCTAGAGAGCACATTTGCTTCTGCAGGGTTTAGACAGTACAAGCTTGTTAGGCACTCCCAGGAGTAATAGTTACTGGCTTAACAAGAGGTTATGAGAGGGAATAGGGCCAGACTCTGGTAGGAACAGGCATTGGTGGAACTCCTCAGGACAAACAAGGTGCTAAGACATGATCCAGAAGGAGCAGCTATTTCTTGTGTCCCCCACAATGCCCTTACACAGCAAAGCCGCTCTGGGCCATAAGCTGACTACAAAACACACCATGCTAGAGGAAAATGCAATGCTAGGTGCCTAAGTGGATGTGGTTTTGTTAGTGGAGAAGCATAGAAAGCCAAAGATGTGTGCTTCTAAACACACAGCTTTGTGTTTGACTGCTCCCAGCTGGGAAATTTTACACTAAGAGTAGAACTGGCTGGGCTGCTTGGAAATCTTGAGGTGTCCCTGCTCAGCAGGATTATCTTCCAATCGAGTCAAATGTGTTGCAGCTCTGACAAAACCCACAAAGATCTTTGCCCCACTTCACTGTATTTGAGAATTTATTGCCCATCTTACTCATAAGGGGGAAAAAAACCCCCAAGATTTATAGCTGAGCTAGTCAGAGGCTGCCCAAGCCCTGAACTGTGGCAAGGTTGCTTAGCAAGGCCTAAATTCAGGCCGTAAGTGCTTTTATTAGAGACTGTAAATCACCTTTCATACAATGGGGCAACGTGCGAGCAGAGGAATGTGGCTGCTCTGTGCTAGTCCCAGAAAAGGGCTGTGCTGAAGGCAGCAGCCTGGGCAGCAGGGGGGTGATGGAATCTGGGTGAACCCCCCAGAGATCCCGTGCGGGGCCTACGTGCGGATGGGGCCTGGGGAGGCAGCGGAGGTGCCACAGGAACAGACTGCACCCGGGCAGCCTCAGCACTGGAGGGGAAGAGCATTGCTAAGCACTAAGCAAATTATAAAACCCAAGGCAGACAAAACAGCTGGCAGCAGCTTCAAATAGTTCTCTGTCTGAAGGGCAGACAGGCCTGCAATAGTTTGGGAATCAAAACATGTGCAAGGATGGGATCAGCGCTCCAAGCTGCTCTGGGCAAGCCCTGAATCAGTTCTGTTCCCTTCAGCACTGCTCTCTATGCCAAGAAAGGTTGTGCTTTCTGTTAGGTTTTTAATTTTAATAAACTTTACTAAACAAATCACGTTTCCTTCTCCAGTCAAACACAACTTAGGCTTTGGCACAAGATCAACAGCATTAGCTCTTCATAGGAAGCATATGGGAAAGGACAGGAGGGGGGAACATGCTAGGAAATGTTTTTCATCATTGTCTTACCTTACGCAGGAGAAAAGGTGTGACTGCCAAATTCAAGAGTATGATGCACATCCTTCTGAGTTTGCACATCTCTGGCACAAGGAAGAGGAAAACTGCTTTGTGCTGTACTGGCTAAGGGCTTGACAGGTACAGGCTGATGCTCATGCTCAGAATAAGTTCCCTTGATCTGCCAATAAAGGAGAGAATTGGCAACTGCCCTCCACCCTCCCAAGTTTTTCCTGTCTTGACAGCATCATAGCTTTGATCAAGACCCACAGGAGGCGTGTTTGCTGGCACAGGAGTGCAACCTGCACCCAAGACAGGCTTTCCTTTTGAACTGTGCTGAAGTATTATGACTTATTTCCTTATCAGCTACTAAATTTTTCCACTGACACTTCCCTCTTGCCCACTTTTCTAGATACAAATTACTTTCAAAGCTTCCACTTCCAGGAAGAAAACAAAGCTACTTCACTACTTGTCTAGAACATCAGGATACCAAGATAGACTGCAGAACTGCCACAGCACTTGTGTTACCAGAAAGATAACTGCAGGCAAGCTATCAGTGCCAGAAGCCTCCTATAAAATACAGAAACAGTTCCACACACAGAAACATGATTAGTCAGCACCAGCAGGAAGATGAGATGCTGGCAAGGGTAACAGGGTTAGTTTTCAAGGAGGCCCCAATACATGCAGGACTTGCAGTTAACACTACTCCAAGGAGTAGGTCTGCCTACATCTGCTTGAACACAGGCAATGGAAGGGAAGCAGAGCCACCGATTCATTAGGACCTGCTAATCTGTGATATCATTTGTTGATTCCACCATGTCCAACCCCATCTCATGACTTCCTCCACTGTTACCATGGCACTGTACATAAACACTGCAGGCTCCCAGCCCTCAGCAGGTCATTTGTTTCAAATATTCCATGCAGCTGGAACACAAGCCTGTTTGGGTGTCTGGAGCTCAGCATTAACTAATTTCTCAGCCTTCTGCACCCACCCCATCTTCTGCACCCTCCCCAGGCTGCTCTCCCAGAGCCCCTCCAGACCCCCTTCCAGCAGAGCAGAGGCAGCTCTCCCCTGACAGGCCAGGGAAGCTGGTCTTGTTCACTTAGAGGCAGAAAAACAGTGTTTCCCTGACATCCTCCACTCCTGCAGCAAAACAGAAGGGATGATTATGCTGGAAAGTTAGGCACAGATCTACTAACCCTTGTCTTCTACCTGTGCAAACAACAAACCATTAAGACATCAAACTTCCAACTAATTCTTGCCCTGACTGGAGACAAAGGCAAGAAACATCTTGTTGGGTTTTTTACAGCTCTCATCACCCCGTACCCTTAGAAGGCAGTTCACAACCATACCTCTGAGCTTTAGCTGAGCCTTACATGTCATGCTGGTGTGAACTGATTAAATCATTTTGTTTCCACAAAGTTGATAGCTGCAGGGAAGATAGGAAAGTGTGTGGAGTGGAGGAAAAAAAGCCTTTGTCATAACCAGCAAAAGTACCAAGTCAAACTGCCTGCCAGCGAGATGGAGAGGCTGATACAATTTGAGAACTCTTCTTGCCCAGCTTGAAAGTGAAGGGAGGCTGAAGGCACCACCAACAGTAAAACAGTTTGTACTCCACAAACAATCCCCATCTCACAGCCCAGGAATGAAGCCTCTTGTGCAAACACATCTCAAAAAAATATGAAAACACAGCAACTTCTAGCAGTGGGTAGGGAGTGACTGAAAACTAGTACCAAGTGACTTGAGCTAAATCAAGTTCATGACCTGAAGAAATTATCCAGAACACATCAATTGGCCATTTCTCCCATTCTTGGGAATAAGATCACCATTCACATAGAAACTAGATGGAAAATTCTCAGCATTTAATGCAAATAAAACCCAGCATCAATTAATATTTAATAAAGTTTATTAGGTTACTGAGTATTATCTACAGTCATAAAATAGAAAGTCAGAATTCAAAACTGTACAAAGCAATGTACTGGTGAAGTCAGAAGAGATGGAAACGAGGGAGCACAAAGAGCATTAGAAGTAGGGAGAACACAGTTGCTTCCCTGGAGTTCTGGAAGACACTGGTTCAAGTTGAAGGCAACCAAGTAGGGCTCCACACACAATTTTCTCATGTCCCACCTTGTAACAGAAACTAGTATAAACCCCTACATTAAAAAAAAAAATCATATAATATTAGATGAAAAAAGGGGCACATCACACCCCACGCAGTCTTGGCACCAATTCTGTGCTTTAAAAAATATACTATGCAAGTAGTTTATTTTAAAAAAAGGTACCCTACAGCAGCTGTTTAAAACATGTTTATACATACACCACAAACATATATATTAACATTTTCAACAACTAAACTCATTTGTACCTACACAGAACTGAAGGGATAAATCGAGAGGAAAAAAAAAAACCAAACCAAACAAATAAAAAAAAACCAACCACACAAACATTTTTCAAGACAAAGAAATGTGCAAAATAACCCCAGAAAGGCAGCATAGTAACCTGTGGAGAGGTCTAGAGAGCAGCTCCTGCTAGTAAAGGAGTGTCATCCTCTTGGCTACTGAGGTGATAATCTGTTTGGGATGTGCTGATTTGGCCTGAATGGCTTGTCCTGTTTATTGCAGTTCTCTCCTGCCCCCCCTGCTCAGCTCTGGAGAGGTTCAGGTTTTTTTGATGGTCACCCCCCCAGCCTCTGTTATTCTCAGAAGCAGCAATCACCTTCTGGATTTCCCCATCTGCTGATGGTACTTCTGCAGCCACACTGCTTCCACCTTCTCTGGGACAACTTCCCAGCCCCAAGCAAGAGGCAGAGAGAACGAGTTCTGCTGCATAGTTCAGTGGAAATTATGCTGCTGGTCTATGACAGAACAAAGCCTGGTTTAGGTGACTTTAAGCAGCTTACCTAAGAGAATTCCCTGGCAGGACCATTAGAGAAACACACCAGTATGTTTCTCTAAGGGCTTAACGTGGAACAGGCTCCACAGAAAGCAGACCTAAGACAGCAGGACCTATAGCCCTGTAACAAACCAGGATCAGACAGGCTCACAAACTACTGCACAAGTTTGTCCCTTCCCTGTCCCATCAACAGAAATCCCTGATCCTGGACTAGAACCTGCAAATTTAAGTCAGAAAGAAGAAAAATGGTGAGGAGAGTACAGTGTGACTGCTCACTCAACTGAATCAAAGCCACTAAGGAGAGGCAGAACAGAGAATGAAGCCAGTGAACTGAGAAAGCAGTGGTGATAAAGCAGGATTGACTGTTGAAATAACATTAGAACATGGTGAGAAGCCCTGGCAGAGATACAGACATCAGCAACATAACCACCTTCTCCCAGTTACAAGTGTCCTGGTGGAAGGTTCTTGGATTTGGTGTTTCAGGACTTGGGGTTGCATTTATTTATTTTTTTTTAGAAACTCCATTCTTCATGGTATTCCAGATGCTTCCCAACTCTGCTGGCCACCCAGTGTCTTTCCATTCTTAGAACCTCATCTTAACATTTCCACTCAGAAATCCCTTCCCTCAGAGTTGTGTTCTTCCTTTAGCTGGTAAAGGGAACTAATTTACCCAGAGGCTCCACAACCCTCTCAGGAGAAGCACCGAGCTTCTGTAAATATTCCTTTTTGTAAGTGTGCTGGGGAGGTAACTTCTAAAGAATACAAACACTCATTTGTGAAACCAGGTTTACTTGAGAGCTTGTCAATAAGGGCACATGGAGACAGAAGCAGTGGCAGGAACACTTTGGCCAAGGAGTTCCAACAGTAGCGATGACACAAGGGGGGAGAACCCATTGCTCCGTGGGGCAGCTCTGACAGTTTGCCTTGCTTCCAACTCTGTCCTTGAGCATGAAGGTCATTGGTAGAGCAGGTAACTCTTGAGGGAGGCTGGCAGTGGCAGTGTAGGGATCTCATTCAGTCTCTCCTTGCCCAGAGCAAGCCTCACAGCTCGCCGACACAAGTCCATCAAAGGCAGTGGTTCAGCTGAGAAGAGAGACCCAAGATGTTAACATCCCAACCCACAAGTTACACATTTTTTTTTCCTAGGTCTAGAAGTCCCCCTGAAAAGATTGAGCAAGAAAAGTGGATGCCTGGCATGCCTGCAGGACCCAAGCATTTCAACATTCACATATAAGCAACTCCAGCTCGTAATTAGACAGAGCATGGTGTTTCTGGAGAGGTTAAGCTGTACATGGGTGAATGAACTACCAGAACCCCCAGTGTCAGTTCTCCCTCTGCAATACCATCCAGGCAAGTCAACATTTCCACACTGTGCCTCTTAGGGCACTATCCAAAGCCTTTTCAAGGGATTCCCTGAGGTAAGAGACTGCAGCACAGTCTGGCACCAGCACTGGGCACCCAGAAAGGACCATGATTTGCCTCTTGCACAGTAGGTTAAGAGCTGTCAGCCCCTTCATTTGTACTACATCCTTGCCATGAAAAACAAAGCCATCAGTCAAAGATTCATGTCACTACTTGTATTGTGACATTTTCCATTAGAGGATTCCCTTGTGTTTTAAGCCTGGGAAAGAGACAAGCCTTTGGCTATCTTTTTTTTGCATCCTGTACTTCTAAGCACTGAACAAGACAATACTAGTTTTTCAGGAATGGCACATGGGGCCCTTGGATGCTGAAGAGTCATTCACAACATCCAGGGGACTAAGGTCAAAGCCAGAGTTCACATCTCACAGCTGCATGGCAGGAACAGACAGACTCATTTCCTCCCAGCCCCTGTAGCTGAGGCTGTCAGAGCTCACCTTTACCCAGCACACTGATGGAGCCTCAGGGTTTCTCCTCCCCAGCAAAGGGCTGACAAAGACATCCCAAATGAGGCAGATAACTGGACATCCTATTAGCCCCAGGGCTCAGCATGCACCATCAGAAAGCTTCCTTTACAGGCTGAACATTCACACCTAAAGAAGTCCCCAGGAATGGAAGTGTGGCTGAGAAGCTGCAGTTTTCAGGAGCCTTGCTAGGTGCCAACAGCTTCCATTACAAGCCAAATTCATCTGACTGTTCATAGAGCTGTTTTAAGAGCTCCTTGTCTCCCAGCTGTTGAAGTTGTTCTGAGCATGGTCATGTTACTGCAGTTCAAAAACCAGAGCTCGTTCCATGGATAGGGAGGATACAAGTCCCTTCCTGCCAGGTTGAAAAAGCCCAGCTAACACAAAGGCTCAAACAGAAGAGTGTTGTCACAGCCTCTGATCAGCTCACTCCTGATTCTGCTCTGGAAAAAGCAGCCATGCTGCTCCATGTACAAAACACTTCCAATGATGAGGGGAGAAAGTTAATTTTTATCTGTTTTTTGGCAAAAAGTCTGCAAGGAGCAGTTTCAGTGAGGAGAGGCTTGGCACCAAAGCTGGGGAATGCCTGCTTGAATTGGTGTGTCTCAAGTTAGCAGCTAGAGCTGGACTAATGCCCTGTTCTTCCCTCTCTTCCCTGCTATGGATCACAAGCTATTACCTGCTCCAGGTAGAATTCCTTTTTTTTTTTTCCTTAGCAGTTCTCCAAAGTTCTCCCAGTGCTTCAAGCATTACTGATTCCTGAGGACTCACACCCCTCTGTGCACACCTCCTCTGCACTGACAGCTGGCTGGAGAGCAAACATGTGTCAGCACAGTGCTGCTGCTCCCCAAGCCACACCATGTGTCATACCTGTGCTGTGCCACAAGTAAAAAAGTGGCTGCCAAGGTCTTTCCTCCTCATGACCTACTCGAGGATCCATGCTGCCTCTTCCAGAGGGACAGACAGACACAGCAGCACTGCACATCTCAGCTCTGGCAACACTCCCTTGGCACTTGCCAGCCTGGCTTATTCTTAAAGCAGTGGGGTACAAATGTGCTGTATTCAGAGGCTGTCCCAACCCCTCCTGCTCTGTATGGAGATAGCTGGGACAGAGGCATTGTCTAGACAGCATCCCAGAGGACAAGGGGCCCTGACCTTTCAAGCCTATAGACATTAACATAACAAATACACTCTGCTTTAATGGCCTTAAAAGGAGAGGATCTTCTTCCCACAGAGATAAAGAACAAGAACTTTGTCCTCATCTCGTTTGCACAGATAACCCAGTCTGACAGGAGACCTCCAGACCAGAAGAGAAAGCACACACATGACCTCCTTCCATTCACAAGCACTACAATCACTGGACACTGCTGCTATTGAATGCTCAGAAGTGGTTAGAGCCAGACACCTTCTTTCTATCTGTGCCAGAATAGAGTCCTGTCATTCCTGGCCTCATGCCCACAATTCACTCCCATGCCAAGAGCACACAGCAACCAAATCCAATGCTGGAGGTGGCCGTTTCCTTGCCGAGTGCACTTCTGTGCCAATAACTCCACGGACTTGCTGGCTTTGAGGGGAGCTGCAGATTTGGGCTTTGACCTGTTCAAAGAAAACCTGCTGCCATTCCAGAAAGTGTTGTGGCAGAAGGAGTGAGATTTCTTTTGGTGAGAAGGTGCTGTGCCAAGAGATCACTATTTGGTCTTGCAGAGTCGAAGTGTATTTCTCAAAGCACTTGTGGATTTTGCTCCTCTCTCTTTGCAAGGCCTTCCTGGTTACTCTGACAGCTCAGTTTTCCTGGTGCCCAATGTCAGCTTATTGTACCTCATGTCACACTGCCAGGCCCATCATTAGAACGTGTTCTAAGCACAAAAAACAGAGCCCAGCACTCTACAGCCTTTGGGCAGACACTGTTGTGGAATGCAGGGGAAACACTGCTCTTTCAATATTGATACTGCCAAATTTATTTCACTAAAAACATAAATCCAGATTTTAATCCATTTCCTTCACCTCTCTCCTCCACCCTACCCAGAGGACTGAGTCACAGTCTGGCCCCATGGGAACTTCTGACTATGAGAGATAACAGACTTTAGCACATTTGGACAGCCAAATTTATTACTAAGCTTCACTAGAGATTGATGTCCCTATTAGTAAAGGGCTTGGCATGCAAGCTGGGCTGGCTACAGTATCCAGCCCCACACTAGAAATAAGCACACCCTGCCCTGAAAGAAACAGGAGGGAGCTGCTTTTCTGAAAGATGAGACATTCCCCTTCCCATAGATAGGGACAGATCTTCCCACTCCTGCCTGCAAGGGATGTTAAAAGTCCCTCCATTAGCCATTTCAGGAAGGTGACAGTTCCACAGAGACTCTTTACAGGAAAGAGACACCAGGATAACACTGCCAACAATGCAGCTGTCACAAGGACATTCCTGCTGAGACTCTGGCAGCGTGTAGCTAGGTTTGTCATCTCTAGACACCTGGCATCCCCTTCTCTCTCCCACCACACGACCTGCAGTGCTTTGCTAAGAGCCCACGGCCAGCCAGACATCCCGAATTCAGATCCAGAGCTGGACCTGCTGAAATCCTCACCTCTCTAGAACAACAAAACCCCTCCCCAGGGTCTAGTGGCACCGGAGTAGCCCCCAGACCCGTGCTGCCAGCACACACACGGGGCGTTATACTCACGGTCGAGTCCATTCAAGTAGCGCATCCGTATTTCACAGTGTCCCCACACTGCACTCACCACTGGGTACAGCTTCTTCCCCTTGAGCCCCCGGAAGGCAACCCCCATGTACTGCCCGTCTACAATGAAGCTCAGCGTCCCGTCATCCATGTCCAGAACCACCAGGAAGGAGTCCGGCACGATGAAAGTTTCATCCGGTTCTAGGAAGGCTGGATACGTTTTGCTCGGCTGGTTCTTGCCGTCGTGGTAGAGTCTGTTCCTCCCCAGGTCCCACCCCCAGGATTCGTGGTTGTTTCCCACCAGCGTGGTGTACCCCACCGAATGCAGGGGGGCGTCGGCCGTGGCCACCCCGACCACGGCGTGGGTGCCTCTCTGCCTCATGGCCCAGGTGATCTGCCAGACGTGCAGCCCCCGGGTGTAGCCCACTTTGCCCCTGATGGCGTCCGTGCTCTGGGCCACGGGGTGCCGGTGGAAGATGAGCTTGTCGTCCTCCTTGACGAAGACGTTCAGCGAGCGGTCGTCGTTGTTCCACGAGTGCAGCAGCTGCACCTCGTACGACACGGGGGGCATGTCCAGCAGCAAATCCAGACGGGTGGGTTTACTGTAGTCGAGCCCTTGGAGCTCCTGTTTCAAGGGTCTGTACACAGGGTCTCTCATATCCACAGTCTTGATCCCACCCGTCACCTTCTGACCCATGGTGCGTTGCGCTCTGGCCTGGGACAGGCTCCCAAGGCAAGCTCATGGATCACCCGCCTGCTCCTGCTGGCATTCAGCCCTGCAAAGCTTGCCGGGGAGTCTTGTCCAGATGAGCACTGGTCAGTTTGCCCTAATGGATGGAAAGAAACAAGAGGCGAGTTAAACACTTTGCACAGGCAGCCTTGCAGGCAACGTTTACAGAGCCTGGTTTTGATCTGGTGATCCTGGGAACGTGCACACTATATACCAGGGGTGCCCTGCAGAGCAGGGACAGGTTACCCATCAAACAGAGCTACTGAGTTTCTAATGCACCCTTCAGAAAGGCACTTGAACTGCCTGTTTGAGATAGAATCCACCAGCAGAGCTCATCTCTTTACAGTGAATACACAGCTCCTTGTTACTGCATCACTAAACCTTAGAGACCACATCTGTATGTAGGTCACCTCCAGCCAACCTTGCTATTATTTACACCATGATCACCTACCTGTTGTCCAGGTTGGAAGATTTAAGAGTTTATTCAATGCAGATAACCCAGTACACAGTAACGCTCACAACTGAATTTTTTCCTTCAGTTGTTAGGACTGAAAATAGGGCCTTGCAGCAGCATTCTCCCTGCTCTCCCAGCCCTAGCTCATACCACAGGGTCAGGCTGAGCAGTGGAGGCCCAGGCTGCCTGTTGGTGTTCACTGCTCCAGCTCCTTCCCACCACCATGGAGAATTTCTCCTGCCAAAGCCATCTCTACTGTTATCCACAAGGGAGCCAAAACACACAAGGCATTTAGCACAGAGGAAAAAAAAATCAGTCCAAACAGCTCCAGTGAATGCCTCAGACAGATGCCAGTTCAGAGCTGCACTGTCTTTGGCCCTGCGGTGACAAGCTGCAGCTGACTAGTGGTGAGGGATTGGTTTACATGGATATCTGCCCTGCAAAGCTTTAGTCAGAGCTGTCTCAGTCAGGAAAGTGACATTAGTGAATAAACTGCTGCTACTGCTCTAGAGAGGTTGGAACTGGCCTTCAAAATGCAAGGCATTCCTAACCTTGGCCTCCACTATAGGGAAAGGAAAGCAGGCTGCATTTCAGGACAGATGTATTTGTGTTCTAGCTTTAGAGAGGATCACAACTAGCCAAGTAGAGTTAGTACTAGACATGCCTGGTACCTGCAGTGTTTCTCCAGGGTCCAAACAAGCTTATTCCTGCAGCACTACATTAGCAGCACTGTGTTCTCATAGCTGGTACTCCAGTGCTTCCTTTGCACTGCTCCCAGATCAGTCAGACATTAGATGAAGACAACTAAATTCCAGCCCTTCTTTTTCAGCTGGCAGAAATTAAAGCTCTCAGGGAACCTCTAAGGATGGAAGCATCCCAAAGAGTAAAGATTACATACTGCAAAGACACACACAAGTATTGCCTGTTGCTGTTATCCAGCCATAAACTATTTTGGAATTCTTTGTGCTGAGGAAAGAAAAGAGAGATAAAGCATTGAACACAAACCACCTCCCCACAACAGTGATCAAACAAGGCAGGAGCAAGGCAAGAAAAGCTACAGGCAAAGGAACTAGCAGCCACTGATACAGGTTTGAGATCATTCTCTTCAACCCCACTAAAGCTTTGCTAAATACCTTGGAGGCCTGACTGCAAGTCCAAAATAGCAGACAAAGGCTGCTGGGTGCAGCCTCAGGGGACACCTGTTCCAGCAGCTCTTGGCACTGCTGGCCACACTGAATTATTGGAGTCATGAGAGCAGAGAAACCTGCTCTAAGGTTTGTCTCAAGTGAGCAGTTTCACTTGGGGCAGCTCCTCTTCTCCAAGAGGGAAAAAACACCCAGTTGCAGAGTCCAGGGAGAGGAGCAGGATTCTTCTCACGGTTTAGCATTTTTTCCTTCCAAATTTCAGAGAAATCTCCAAAACATTTGAGCCAGCTTGGCTAGAGGCACCAGCTCACTTTGTGTACCTCTCCTCCAGCACCACATCCACTGAAGTGTCTCTGCTCTCGCTCAGCAACACAAACCACCCTCTGGAAGACATCTGCCAAACTGGGGGCAGCCATTAAAGAGAATTAGAAGTGGGATGGGAGCGAACTAGCTTTCTAAGAAAAAAAAGTGTTATTTTAACATTTCCTGAAATGAGGCAATCACACAGGGCTCCTGCCAGCTACAGTCACAACACTTACTCACAAGCAAGGACTTCATCTGGCATAGAAAACAAAGCATGAATCAGATCTGGTTTAAAAATAAGGTTACTGGACATCAGCAACAAGGCTTCGGCAAGAAAGTGACAGCAGAAAGCGACTGGGAGCCACAAGCCTGAGAAACAGCAATATCTCCAACCAAGGGACCCCAAGAACAAGCAGGTAGACACGAGCTGAGCTGGAGGTGTACAAGTTCCAGTGCACTGTTCCAGAGACTCTCAACATCACTACCAACCCCGCAGATCCACCAAGTAAACTGCTTGACCTTTTCAAACCCAGCACATGGCTACTCAGGGACTTAACAGCAGTTCCCAGTCACCCCACTGCCCATGTTTCAGCCCCCATACCCAGGTCTACTCAAGTTCCAGTTTCATACCTCAAAGCTGACACCACCAATCTCTTCCTAAATGGAGTTGAAGTCTCTCTAATAAGTGCCTTCCCTGGAAAAGACACAATAATGCTGAGCAGAAGCAGCAATGTTTTAAATGTTTTGGTGTAAATAATTTGCTTATGTTGGGATAGAAACCTTTGGTGTTCTTTCAAGGCCACTTCCAACCCTAAACATTCTGTGAAAATTCAGCTGTTGGAACATTGAGTAGGATAAAGGAACAAAACACTGGCAGAAGGAGATTTTCTGAGCAGGACAGTCCATGTGAGAACACTGCATGGGTAGCAAGAACCAAAGCAAGCAGGCTGCAGTGTTGGTGCAGACTGCTCTGAGGCACTACATGCTCAAGAGAACACCACTCTGTGCTCTTATTAGCAAAGCAATGCCTTGTTCCTTATGACTTTTGGCCTTTTGCAAACATCAGCTGCATCATATTTCTCTGGAGGCTGCTGCAGCAGAAAGGGAATCACTATAAGAATAGTGAGGTTGATTAGAGCAGGTCAGAAAATGAGTGATAAATGCCAACATTTAAGTACAACGTGGCTCCTTATTAGGGCAACAAATGCTGCCCAGAGCTGGCTCCACTGCTCCTGGTCTAGAACTGCAGAGGCACCTTGTCCTACAGTCAGGAAGGCCAGTCGTGCCCTCCTTTTGTTCGAGGCAGCACAGGCACTTTCCCTCAGCAGGGCAGGTGCAGAAGAGCTCACCCTCTTCAATTAATGGCTTCATGCTCTGGGCAGCCTGATATGAGACACAGCCAGCCATAAAGGAGCAGATATGCCAGGGAATTAGCTAGCTCACATCCTTTGAACTGTTGCAGGTTTAAGTACAAGTGAAAGCCCTGAAAGTGCTTTTTATCTACATCAGCAGCTCAGGCTTGCTGCAATTCTGCTTTGCTTAACATCAGCTCACCCCCATGATGCTCTGTTCTGCTCCCATGCTATTTCTAGTTTTATTGATAACCTTCTAGATTTAAAAGCTTTGGAATCAAGTCATAGGAGTGTCTCAGAAGTGCTCACTGCTATTTTCAGGGAGAATTGGAGCTGTAGGCAATTTGTCATACTAGAAAGATATGTCAGGTTTCAAAACAACTGCTTGCTGAAAACAGATCAAGACAGGAGACAGCAAAGACATTTTGATGGCAGGTGTTGAATTCCCTGTTGCTGAACGGGGTAGAACACACCTCTGCAAAGAGGAGAATGTATGTGGCAGAGCAGAGCTGAGCTACTTCTAGTGTCCTCGAAACCTAGATAACACCTGGCAAACCTGAGGCTAAACAGTGTCCTTTAAACAATTCACACAGCTCAAGTCAAACAATCCACATTCAAAACAAGGCTCCTTATTGCTCCCAGACACTTCACCTGATTCCTCCCTATGCTGGCATTCAAACCTCAACTGAACACACTGCAAATGCAATCCAAGCTATCAACGCAGTAAACTCAAGGCAAAGAACCCACCCAAGACACCCTCATTGTTCCAGCTGAAGCCAAAAGGCTGCTCCCATACAAGTTTTATCACAGTGGGAGATGGGTTTAGATAGCTGCATCTCAAAGCAGCACAGGAATTTTAACAGGCTGCTGTGCAGATAGATTATCAGCTGTTTGGAAGCCACTTGGGGAGCAGCAAGAACCCTCAGAGCCCCAGTCTAACATCTGCACCCAAGGCAAAGTACTGGTCATTAGTCATTCAGGTGTCCTTGTCCCTGCTGGTTCCATTAACCAACCCTGCTCCTGAGCTGCCAAATTGCTGTCAGAGGCTTAGAACAGCCTGAATGGCTCACAACTGAAAAATCCAAAGCTGAAAGTTCTAGAAGCAACCTCTCCAAAACAAAAGAAAACCAAAAAAATCCAACACTGGAAGATGCCTGCAATTGTTTAAGCATCTGTGAAGTACCAGACACCAAAAACATCTGTTCTCTTGAGGTTGAACACTTGGAAACCACTCTCCTGCACTTACAAACTTGACCAGGAAGGACCAGAAACACTTCAGACAGTTACAAAAAAAATTAAAATAACTTCAAGCCCATGGCTCTTCACAGGTTCTCTCTTGCTCTGCAACTCAGGACCCAGGGCTCTGAATTCCCTTGACTCCTGATCAAGCTTTATTTGCTTTCTTCCAGTCAGTTTACTGTGGCTGTTTTCCCCCCAATAATATTTAATTAGTGTACTCCTACAGTTTAGAGTCCAGACCTTTAAACACCAAGCATACCCTGGGTGCTCTACAGACAATGAGTCAGAGCCATACCCTAAAGATTTCCAGCCTGGAACACACCTCAGGAGAAGGAAAAAAAGATATATATTTTTCACATGGTCATTTACTTGCTTACAGCTTTGGAAAGCTGGACTGAAGTACTAATAAATGAGACTCAAACCCACTGTAGCTTTGCTCAGGTTTCCATGATTTTATTAGGAAAACATGAGGTAAATTCAGTCCATTTTCTTGGGCTGAAAGTTCATCCCACAAGGCAATGGACAAAGGTACTACCCTAGTCCTAGCTTGCTGACTAATCTGCTGGCAACTGCTTACCTGGGATCACTTCACATCCTTCAGACATGTGCACAACTAGGATGTGAGAAAAACCCCACAAAAACCCTTCAGTGCCAGCCCTTCTCCAATGAAGCTGCTCCAAAGGTTTTCCCCCTTCCTTCTCCCTTGGTGATGCTGAGAACAGACCCCCTTGATCCCACAGACCCCCTCTAAAGCCAAGCTAAGAGCCAAGATGGATCAGCAATGCCACAAAACATCCTGACTGGGGTGGACAGAGAACAGCTTGCACACCTCAAAGAGCATCCAAGTGTCAGTCCCAAGGAACCAGGACAGCTCCTGGTGTTCATTCTTACTAAACCATGCCACTTTCCTTGCACCTCATAGTTCTGCCCAGTGCAGAAACTGGTCACAGGATGGCTGTGACACCCCATCCAGCACCACCACCACCCCCTCAGCATCATTCTGGCTCTACCATCCTTCCCACCCCAATAAATCCTGAGAAAACCTTGAGGAAACTAAAAGTAAGCTCACCTAGGCTGTTGAAAAATCCCTTTTCCAGTGCAGCATGAGCAGAAAGGCAGCAGCTAGAGAGCAGATGACAAGAACAACTGCCCCAACAACATGGTTAGAGCTGGTTTCGGAGTGTTGCAACCCTGCTCAGAGGAGGGCTGGGCTGGCAGCCCTGGCAGGGGCAGCTCCCTCAGCCTCCCTATCTCAGTTTGGAGGTTGCCACAGGGGCAACTTCCTCAGCCCCACCTACTGAAGAGCAGAAGCAGTTTGGCTCAGCAGGTTGAGCTGTCAGCAGAGCTGTGTGGCCTCCACAGAAAGTGAAACTGCAGGGACTCTGAGATCACAGGAGGTTGGGCAAGAAAGAATTACGAAAGATGGCACGTGTCCCAGCAAACAGCAAACCCAAAAACCCTCCAGCAGAGCAAGAGGCCCCCCACAAATAGCTGCTCAAATAATGCCAGGGGCGGGGAGAACAAGACACTTAATATTTAGCAATGCTTGATTTACCTAGACTACAAAGTTCACAAGCCACAGGCAAACAGCCTCCCTGAGAGCTCTGCTCAGGACACAGCCACCCTGAGACACACCAGAAAGGGCTTCTGTCCAAGGAAGCCAAAGGCATCTCATTGTCCAACCCTGCTAGGGCTTGTAACCACCAAGAATCAGCTTGTCTGTGCTGAATGCAGCTCTCCAGCTTCCCTGGCCCTGGGATGATTCAGAGGGTTGCTGCAGAGGTTCTCTCTCCACTGTTGCAATGAAAGGCAGCGTGGAGAAAGCAGGGTGCCCTCTTACACCATCCGTGGAGCAGCTGGTTCTCCAGAGCAGCAGAGCTGAGTACACAAAAATCTGGATTGAGAGCCACCTGCCCTCACCTCAGCCACTTACTAGACCCCCAACATCAGCACATTTCCACTGACCACCTACCCAGGCAGGTCCTGTTAACCTGCTGTATTACAGCAAACACTACTAGGTGACAGGAGAGGTTACTTGTCATAGTGTAATGATGGAAACAACCAGAGAAAATAAAGTTCCTCCTCTCTAGTTACAAATGGCATTTTTGGTTGCAGAGAAACTAAGATATAGTTTTAAATGAAAAAAAATAAAAAAAAGAGCTTGGGCTGGTTTTCCTCAAAGGAAGCTGAGTGGATGTTTCAGAAAGACTCTTCACATCTCAGTATAAGGGAGCTCCCAGGTACCCCATGAATGGCAAAGGCATGAGAAACACCAGGCATGTGTCCTCAAGACTCTAAAATTGCTTCTCAGAGGCAGATTCCAGCCATTCACCTGCTCTGGCAACACCATCTTTGGTGGACATCAGGTCTTAAAATCCACAAATACTTGCAGTTAAGTTTTTTTCCACTCCGAGCTCATACTTGAGGTGACAGGCTCTTCTTTAACAAGCCTGCAGAAGCACAGTGGAACACATTGTTCTGCAGCCTCTCCTACTGATGACTAATGTGTACCCAGGGGCACAGCACCAGGATCAAGGTACCATCCTGACAGAAGGGCTCTGTCCACCAGCACAAGCCAGCACCTCTCAGCCAGGCCACATGCCCAAGCATACTTGTAGTGTATTGCAGAAAGAACTGCTTCCTGACAGAGATACCAGGCTGGAGACTTTCCTTCCTTAAAGGACAAATGGTAGTAAAGGATCCCATCAGGATCTTTGCCTCCTTGCCTTCCTCCAGAAGCAGGGAAATCCAGCCCGAGTGCTACTGCTCTCCATCCACAAAGAAGCTGGGATGAGCTTTTCTGAAGCCTCAGTGGCTGCAAACCATTGTGTTCTTGGCAAAAGGCACTGTTAGTCCATCCCCTGGGCTCAGTCTACTCAGACCACTACTCTGAAGCAATTCTTTGGTACCTTTTGCAGAACTACCTTGAGGACAGGTGCTTTTTAGAAAGCTATGCATGTTAAACAATAACTACTGCTGGCTTCAGACCTCTGTTATCAGCAGCACAGCTTCTCCTCAAGCCCTTGTCTGATGGGTCTGCTTCCATTTCACCCTTGTGTATGCTCTGTGGCCTTGAGAGAGCAAAAACTCTGTTCAAGTCAGGACAGTGAGACTTTGGTTCCTTTATAGGTAGTGTAGCATAGATGTTCAAAGGAGTTCAACTCTTTACTGCTTTCCCAGCACATTCGTTCAGCAGAAACTGATTCTACCCCACGCTGCCAAACAGGCAGAGAAGTGCCTGGAATGCAGGGTGAGCAGCATTCTGTGGCATAAGAAGGGTTGCCAGGTTGACCACAGGACCTGAGAGATGCCATGGCCAAGCAGGCACAGCAAGTAGGAGCTGCCTGAAGAGCCCAGAGAGGCAGCCACAGCTCTTCCCCCATAAGGCAGGATGGAGCCCCGAGCTGAACATTCCACATGGAACTGACAGCTCTGCATCTTAGCTAAGCACTGAGAAATTTAGCCAGAGTCCCTTCCCATGTCCCACATCTGCAGCTGCAGCACTGACCTTCCTTACACCTCTCCCCTTTGCTCCTCTCTGACTTCCTGCTGCTCTAGAGTCTTTGTTTGGAGCCAACTGGTGAAGTGCTATTTTCCAGAAGCAACTTGAAACTCTGTGTTCTAGCAAGTATTTACAGGCAGCTGTTACAGACCTAGAAGACTGACTGGATGAACTCAGGTTCCAGGTAGAATTCAGCATCTGAATCATGCTTGGTGCCACAAAACAGACTGTCACATGCTGAGGTGACAGCTCAGCCTGCAGCCTCTGGCTCTCAAGCTAGCAATACATACAAATGAACTGCAGCCATCCCTTGTTTGCAGTGCAGGAGCTGTGGACAGGCTACAGTGGGCACAGAGCTGATGAAATCAGATGTGGTGGGTTCAGTTGAGCCACAGATCTGCACTCCAGATAGATTCTACTGGAGGAAGCAGCAGAAGAGCTGTGGTTTGGCAGCTGGGGCTGAGCCAGCACCTGGAGATGCTGTTAGAGGAGCAGGAAGATCCACAGTTCCCTTTAAGAAAGCCCAGGGAATTGTGACAGCAGAGACAGAGAGCAGCCACTGCAGACAGGGAGCCTGGAGAACAACTAGAAAGTTGTTGCAATTCCCGTGCCCTTATTTACAGCCCTATTCCCACTCCAAGTGCTGTGCAGAGCATCAGCAGCAGAGTCATTCTGCAGTAAAGCTTTACAGACAGACACTGGTTTGAGCAGTTAGGGGAGGCTACAGTGCCCCAGCTACATGTTCCACCAGCATGGCAAGTTCCCTGCATGTTTCAGCATGCAGCCAGCCATCTGGAGAACACACCAGCACCAGGCCAAGGCTACTCCAGACCAGCTGGACTTCCCACACACCAGGTTCTCATCTCACTGCTCACTTCTGGCCAACTCCAACCACTGCTGCACCAGCACAGGTTTGAGTGCAATCACACTCTGAACTGGGGACCCAATCCAGGATAATGCTGTTCACTGCCCAGTGCTACAGACACTCGCCCCAGCTTACAAGAGGAAAGCAACAATTATTTTGACAGCCACTCTCATTTCTCTAAGTGGAATAATAAATGGTTCAGCACTGATGCTTGAATAATAGTGTCAGCACCTGGCCAAGTCACCATGCCTTGCTTCCCTCCAGCACTGGAGCTGCATCATCCCAACACAGGCTGCATTAGAAGGGCATTTCCTCTACAATTAAGCCACCATAATTTGTTAATAGTTAATGTTTATGTTCAGAGCTATTTGCATTAAAGAAGCCCACATAATCCATAAGAAGCCACCCTCTTGCACAAGAGCTCCTCAATTCCCCATTTACTGCACAACCCACTGTCCATCCCTCCCATCCCTTTTAAGTAGCTTGATTCCTTAGTTTTGTCTGATAAGCTGTAGCTGGGGAGTGCAGCAGTGGGTGGGTCATGTTTCTATTCAGTTTCCATTCCTCTCTCGAAAGTGCTTTTTTTTTCCTATGACCACAAGATTGGTCAACAAAAGGCATCAGGGCAGAGTTTTTGGCAGCAAAGCATTGCTCCCCCCTTGGAACAGCTGACAATCACCATGATTTAATGCTAGCAGCAGCTGAATTAAAAGAATCCACGCTCAATTTCTCATCAATCACCCCAACTCCCCTTCTGTCTCCTTCCTAGGCAGAGCAAATACTTGCACAGTTGCATCTTGTGCTATTCTCTCCCAGTTTATGGGTGGGCAGCCTCCTATTTTACCCATCCTTGGTCCAGGACCAGAATGTCAGAAAGCCTCTCATCTTTTCTGTGTCTGAAGGAACAGAAGCAGGTTGGGATTGTCACAGGCTTGAAACAGGCATCCCAACTGATGAAGCACTAGTTTAGAAGTCCAGTTTTTTTCCAGGACAGCTGCAGTGCTGCTTTCAGTGGCAGAATAAGGCAATGCACAATACCTCCATAAACATAGAGCCCATCAAGAGTTGAGTGAAGTCACCTACACACAGGTATCAGTGCCTGCATGGGACAGGAACTCAGCCCTTAGAGTCACAAAATTGGGCATCTAGAGACCAGCATTTTCTCGAATAGATGGCTTGAAAACGTGAAGTTCACAGCAGATAGTGAGGATTTCAATGCCTGCTCCAAAAAGCAATAGTCAGGAGACATGTGGAATTCAGCAGGATGCCTTCTCAGGAAAACCATTTGCAGCTATTTTAATATGAATGCAGCCCAGCTACTGCCTCCTTCCTCTCATCCCTTAAAGATGTCACAAGCACAGCTAACTGTAAAGCAAAACTCCCCACAACAGAGCAGCTGCCAAGCACCAGATTACTCAGCCTATTGCCCTGAAATCAGTGTATTGTGTCTGATGCTTCAGTGCATGTATCTGCATCAAATCCATCTGTGCCAGGGGGGAAGTTGTGCAAGTGTCTGCTGCCCTTCATCAGCACTATGGAAAAAGCAGGAGTTGAAATCTGGGCCCTGTACTGGAAATAAATAACACTTGGTCCATTGCAACAGGGTGTCCTTGATCCCTCCAAGCAGGTCTTTAGATTCTCACAGCACCACAGAACACTGTTCTCAGCAAAAGAGAGCAGAGCAGCAGATTGTCCCAGCAAACCTGGGACCTTATGGTGCAGATCTCATGGCTCAATCCCTGCTTTGCTGCCACTCAGCTTGAGAAACTTCAGCACATCACTCCTTGGATCAAATTCCCCCATTTAGATGGGCAGCAATACACTATTAAACACTTGTTGTATGAGTAGGACAGTGTTGCACACACTGCATCACTGGGAGAGAAAGGAGGCAAAAGCTGAGGGTGGACAATGAGCCCACTGAGGCCACTCAGACTGCCTGATAAGAGGGAAACTCCAGCACAGCACACTTGACATCCAGCAGGACATTCAGTGACTCCTCACAAGCTGCTTTGACCCTGACATTTAAGGAAGCAGAAGTTCTTGCTCCTCCAGATTCAGTTTACTTACATTAGCATCCTCAGCAACTCAGCTGGCATCTCTTCCTCACATTCAACAAGCACACTCCACTTCCAACCTCATCCCTGCCATCCTCCCTTTGATAATTCACTGTGTTAACCTGTCCCAGCAATCCCACCAAGTCAGGAGGATGGATGCAGTCTCCCATCCAGCTACATATTCTTGCTGCTATTTTTCAGGGAAGAAATCAGCAAAACCCTCAGTAAAGAGTTTCCTGATTCTTTTCCACCTGATCAGATTCCATGCACAGCTACTGTGTCATTGCATCAAGTACTGCCTATTGCTATGCAGAAGAACCCCCTACATGATGACAACCTGACATATGGATGGGCTCAGAGGAAGAATATAAAGCAAGTTTATGGCTGCCTTGCCTGCCTAGAAACACTGCTGTCCTTCCAAGGACAACCTGCTATAGAGGGAACAAAACTATTATCAAAGCAAAAGGACTTGCCAATACTAGGGACCCCACAGTAACATGGAAGAAGAGGTAGTGGTGAAGTTAAATCAGAGTCAAATTTTGGTTTAATTCATTTGATGTTGAGACAACACTGGAAGAAAGCTTTTTAATGGAAATGTTTAACTGAAGAAGTGTTAGTGATGCTGAATGTGGAAACAAATAACTCATCTCCTGTGTGCAACCTGCAGGACAGAAATTGTGAGAGGGTTTCTTGGCCAAGCTGGGAAACAACCAACTAAAAACCTCAGATTCTAGCTTGGCTACCCAGAAGTCTTGTTGTCTTTCAACAAAGCAACCTAACCCCTTCCAGAACATCACTCTGGTGATGACACAGATACCTGTAAAAGCTTATTTAACAGAACCAGACTAATTCAGTCTGGAAAGGATCTTAGGATGTCTCTAGTCCAGTGTCCCCCTCCCAACAGGGTCAGACCAGGTTAATTCTTTAACCTTCATAAAAACAGACTGCACAAGTTCTGTTCCCTGTTCCAATGCTTGACAAGCCTCATGTTGACACAGCTTCTTATACTCAGGGTTATGCATCTTCCTCACTGTTCAACTCATTCCACTTAATTAACCAGCTCATTTCAGGTAGAATTCAGTGTCAATGCTCAGGTTAAATAAATCCCAAACAAGTGCATGTAGTTCAGCCTCTTGTAGGAGCTGTTAGCACCTTCTTACTGGACACTGAATAACTCTAAGCAATAAAAACTAACAACAGATTTAGTTCACAGGTGGTTTTCTCTTACCTTGCCACATGGGAAACACTCACCATTCCTCTATTTACCCAGATCCCTTTATCCTGGGCTTGTTAAGTGTTGAAAAAGGACTGAAGTCACATCCTTCTGTGTAAAGACCCAGTGGATCTTTCACAGCTTGAACTATAGATTCAGTTCTTTTCTGTCCCAAGTTCTGTGGAGACTGAGGCTGTAACCACTAAAGACAAAAAGCTTCACAAGGAGACAGTTGAGTCACTGAGGAAGTGATTTTTTTTTCCATACTGTTTAGGAAACCATTCTGTTCACTTAGCAAAAGGATGTTTTCAGAGTCAACACCCCTGCACATGCATCCAAAGCAGGAGCTCATCACACAATTGTGACAGGATCTTGATATCAACTTCATGCTTCCCAAGATGAAAGTGGCAGATTCTTCAGCACCTGCCTATGTAAAAAAAACCTTCTGTGGCCTCTCGGTAAGCCAGGCAGGCATGGAAAAAAAGCCAAAACAAAACACTGCCACTGCCAAAACCAAACCATGCCTCTTGCAGATCTCCAAAGCACCTTCCACTGTTTCCAAGGAGGCACCTTCCCTACCCTGTACTCTGACAGGAGATCTTGGACCCACAACTTGCACCTCAGAAGTGCCTCTGCTGCATCAGACCCTTCTTGTAATGAGCTAAATAATGACAGCAACATCTTTTCCTCCATGTCCTGACCACTGACCAAGCCAGACATGGCCAAAGCATAGGAACTGTTTATCCCTCAAACCTGCTCTGAGCAATGCTGTGGCTCAGCCTTATCCCTGCCACTTACCCCCCTTCAGGAACTACTGCACCTTACAGGAACAGGGCTCAGCTTTTTAAGGGGAAAAGATGAAAGCCAGAAGCTGAATGTTCATACAAACCTCATGCTTAGTATAAATCTTTGAAGGCAGGAAGGCTAAGGGAGAATGGGGTGGCCTGGGAAACAGTCTGGCCAGAAGAGAAACTGCTTCACTACCCCAGCAAAGTGTCTGAAGATTTCTCAGCTCCTTCCTCCTGCTGTGCTCCACCCTGAGCTATGTGGTTGCCATTCTTGGGAATGCATTAGCCACATACTGATCAACTGATGCTGTTCATCAGCATCTGCACCTTCTTCCCTGTGTACAGCCTCACCTTGAGCAGCTCAGCTTTATCTCTACCTCCCCAAAAGAGCACCCACTGATGTTCCCAAGCAAGGAGGGATTTGCATATTAACAGAGCAAGCAGGGTTCAGGAGTTTCCAGCCCTCAGATTTGTTACAAAAGGAACACAGAATTACCTTCGAGATAAAAACAACAGCTTTATTATTGAAGTTAACTGGGTATTGCACTTTGAAATACAATTTCTTCCCCTGCATCAAAGGGCTGGTAATTTTAGACTTGTAGCAAAAAAAAAAAAAAGTAGAAATGAAAGCAGCATCTGCTTGGAAGAGATGAACACAAGATAAAAGGTGTCTGTGACAGAAAGCTGGCAGCAGTCTTATGTTTTCTATTCAAGTTTGATCTGGGAACAACAACCACCCTTAAAACATAACAAAAGCTGTGGAAATACCCTTTCCAAATCCAGCAACACTGCCGGAAGATGCAATTTCTCTTCAGTTGCTGCAACAGTCAGTTGAGGTGAAGAGTCCAGACAAATCCAGACTTGCTATCCCCATGTAATCAAGCACCTTGGCTTGCTCAAGTCCACGATGGACTCCCTTGAGCTCCCAATTCTCACTTACCCTCCAAGACAGCACTTTCCTGGGGATCTCCCTTAGCAAAGAAGTCTCACCCTGGCAGAAAAGATCCAGAAAGTTTGGGCATAAAGAGCTTGCAATCCAGCCAGGAGAGAAAGGGAAAATGTATTGGTGTTTCTTATCTGCCTAGTATGGCCAGTCTTTGCAGAGTCAAGTCAGGACCATCATGTATTTATGTAACAGAAGTTTTTAGACAAGCTCATGTTCATTCTTTAACAGTGGCACTGAAGTTTTTCACAGATGTACCAAGTGTAGGTCAACTGTACTCTAAGTGGGCACACTGGCACTTCACACGCTGAGGTAAGAGATGGCAGCTTGTAGAGTTCTGATGGAAAGCTTCTAACCTTTAAATTGGTTGAACCTATAAAGCAAAGAGAAGCCAGCACAGTGCACCATGCCTGACCTGAGCCATTGCCCATCTCTGGAAGGATGTGCTCTCATTTCTGAGGCAGCTGCCAGAAGTTATGTAACTCCAACACTGGTTTTATGAGAAAAAAAAAAGCCAAAGAAAGAGCCAGATGAACATGCAAGAGACCAGGGCTGGGACATCTGTCAACATTCAAACCACTCCATTAGTACACTTAGTAAGGTAAGCCCTCCACAAGCAGGAATACACCCCAGCAACAAGGCATCTCCCAGCAGCTTTCCATAAAGTGCTGAACTAAGAGGATATTCCTGGCAGACAGATTACACAAGAGACAACTCACACTGCCAGCTTTACTGGAACATACACAGCAGCTCCCCAAAGCAGAGCATTCTGGGATGATGCCTCACTACATTTGACTTGTCATTAGCCAAAAGTTTAATGACATGGTTGGACTCTGTCTTTAAATATAATTGACCTGGGACATACCATAATTAGGAAGACAGACATTGTGCATCTCAATGAAGGCAGCAGCTCAGCACAGTCTCAGCATGATGCAATGTTTTGCTTTCACCATTGCCTGAAAGGGTGCTTGGAAATTGCTTCAGTGATGTGAGACTGGCAGAGTGGCCAGGAGCTTCAGCAGGGTTCTTACATCACCCACAGAAAGGCTTCGTGGCAAACAGCACCATCTGAGAACACCCTCCTAGCCCAACTCCTTCAGGTTCATCCCTGCACGAGTGCAACTAGACCAACTGGATTTGAAAGCACAGAGTGCTCCAGAATGAAATTAAAGCACATGATACAAACTGTGGCTGCAGGAACACACATGCTGCCTGCAGAGGATATCTGCACTTTAAGGTGGCCAGATAGCCAAGAGCAACTTTTTCCTGGAAATCACAGCTGAGGTAACACAGAAGAGGTGGTTTTGCCAAAAAGCACAACCAAGACATGTACCTACAGCACTGTTCAGCTGCTTCACTGCTGGTTAGGGTCCAGAGTGGCTGGTTCCAGAGGCAGGGAGCAGAATTAGTCCCTTAGTCTTACTGGGACACTCATTCCCAAGTAAGTTTCACAAGCTTAGAAAAGATGCACAACTTCCTGCAGGAAAGAAAAGAGATGGGCATTGCTCAATGTCTGAATTCTATGTGGGGATGCCAAAGTGGTTTTTATCCCTTCTGTTTCTACTTTCCAAATGCCCTGACACCATCACAGAAGCCTGAGCAAGCCAGGTTTGAAGCATATGCATGTTCACCACCTCTTCCTTCCCTCCCTAGGGCTTCTCAGCAGACTAAACTGTGGGTTTCCTCTCTAAACCAGCAAAATTCCAGTACCTGTAATTAAGCACTATTCCAGACATTGTCATCCAAGCCCTTTCTATTAAAGTTACCCATTCAAAACCTTCTCCAATATAAGAGACAAGAAACAGCACAAGAGTCAGAGGGGACGAGTTCATTTAGCTGTAAGCAAGCCTGAGTTTTCTTATCTAGGCATTCAACAGCTGCCAGTACTTCTGCAGTTCAAAGGCAAGACAAAAGCTGTACAGTCAACCTATCCTCCCAACATACCACAATCATCACAGGTCCTCCTAAGTCAACATGCCTTCTAAATAAGTGTTTAATATAAACATTTGTATAGTCACTTAATTCCTGGTGAACCAGGCTATTTGATGTGGGCTACAAAAAGCTCCCATGACATCAATGGAAAGTTTCCAATTAGGAAACCAAGTTTGAAACACATTAATAGAACTTGAGAGGAAGAAACCTTGTAGAAGCAGTCAAAAGATCTGTTCTTAACAAAGATGCACTCAATATATCTAGGAACAAGCACAGAGGATAAGATGTCTGGCTTTTTCAAAGGTTAGAAAGTAAAAAATTTTGGACATATAAGCAAAGTTATGTCAGCTGCTTGCTTTAATATCTAAGCTTCTGCCTTTTCTAAAGCTGGCCAGGCTCAGACCAAGTATGTCCAACTGTTTTTCCGTGGCTGCTGAAGCCCTCACACCTCCTTTGAGGATGGCTTGGCCATGATGTGTAACTGATGCTGTCTACAAGCATCAGTTTGACAGTAGTGAGATGACCACTGCCACCCACCATTCTGTGCACCACAACCCCCCCAAACATGTAAGCTGCCTAGAGTACCTGGAATAACAAACAAAGCCAATCCATCCAGTAGTATTTTCCACCCTCAAAAACCTCACACCAGAAAGAAAACTTGCCTTGGTGTTTTCTTTTACCAGTCAATTCATTGCCCTGCTACTCCCAATACCCAAGGAAAGCATCAGCTGAAGTCACACCACACCCCCACCCCCTGCAGACAATCCCACTGCTCTGGCAATACCATAGGAGGACTTAAAGCTGGCTAGAGAGATATTTACCCTGGATAAATGCATCTAGCCTGGTATTAACTGGACAGCCCAGTGTTTCTACCGGACCTGCAAAGCCACCTCTTCATTGCTGCCAGCCTGCCACCTGCTGGGCCACCAGCTTTGTCCCATGAAGATAGGATTTCCATCCAACATCTACAGGGATCTGGCTGGGATGAGAACACCAAAATGGACTAAAACCATATCCCTCCATCAAGGGACAAAGACTGAAGGCACCTCATGAGTCACAGCCAAGTTCCTTCATGGAGAAAACACGTACAGAAGAAAAGTCCTTACAGAAAAAATTACCCCCAAGTATGTCTGAGTAGACCAACCTGCAAAGACCCTTCTTTGCTTTCAACTAATGAGCTCAGTAAAGCAGCAGCATCACTAGAGTTTTGTAGGCAAACATCTGGGCAGATCTGCCATCCTGCAGTACAGACATACGCTAGACCAGTTTCCCCTCCAGTTAAACCAGTGCACTGCTCTGGCCATGGAGCTAGCAGGAGGGCAGTTGCACAATCACAGCCTGCCTGCAGATGCTGGTTCTTGCTCCTTCCAGGCTCTCTCTCTACTTAGGTCTCCCCTCCCACATAAAGTGGTGACACACAAAGCTGTGCCTCTTGCAAATCCAGTTCAGTGTCCACACATCAGGCTTTCCCTGAGTAATCAGATAAAGCCTCAGGATTTCATGTTATTTGCACCAAGAGGGTAGATCTGGGGCTGTGGGGGCATGTATGACCCACCCCTTAAACAACCTCACTGGAAGGCACCACCTCACAGCCACTTGGCATGCCTCAGAGGAGGAGCATCAGTGCTCCAATGAAACAGTCAAGACTGACCTGGGGAACACACAGAATGAACCTTCCAGCAAAGCTCTTAGTTCCTTGGAAAGCTGCTTCTTTGCAAAGACCAAGTTATGAAAGCTAAACTGTTTAGCAGCTTGTTGGTGCTTGAGCAGATCATCTCCAAGTCAATTAGCTGAGGCAGGTATCAAGAATGAACTGTAGTTTCTGAAGTCCAAGATGAGCCTCAGCAACTGAAATAGACCCATATTAATCAACAAAGGTACACACTTGGCCCTTTCTTCCTCTCCTCATCCCAACACACAGCAAGTCAAGCCCACAGCTTGGAAAACCAGCAGCATATCACTACTCATCTGCCTTCACCCCTGGATTTTCACCATTACTCAAGCTCACAGTCACTTCACAACCCCTTTTAAAACTTCTACACAGCAGCTGTACATTGGCAAGCTCGTGTGCCACATTCCTAACCTTACAGCAATATCCTGCTGGAATCAGTGCCATGTGTGCAGCCCTCCTGCCCTTTTCCTCTCGGGCTGCAAACTAAGCTATGCTAGCAAGATCTAAGACGTGCATGTGCTTGAATCAATATCAGAGTCAAGTCTGAGGCTCAAACCACTTCTAACTGCCTGTCTGGTCCTTGTTGCACAAGGGACACAAGAGCACTCCAAAAGAGCTGTGAGGTAACAGGGAGGAAAGCAATGCCCTGGCTCAAAAAAAAAAAAAAAGCAACATGTTCATTAGATTGATTCACAACCACCCCCAGCTCCATTTTGTTCCAGCTGGAAGTGAACAACATGCCACATGGAAAAACCCAGAGTATTAGCAGTTAAACTGTGTGGGACATCAGGCAAGGAAGCCAAGTGTTTAAGCCAGTAGCACAGAACCTTGACAGCAAGCTGTAGTGCAACAGCCCAGAACAGCCTGCAGCAGCTCATGCCTGTCATCTAGTCCCAGAACACAAAGTCCCAGCAGCTACATTTCCTTCCCACAGGAATCCAGACAGGTACCTTCTGGATTCACACAAGCCCCAATTCAAAGCAGCACCAGGTTTCTTCTGCAGCTGTTCAACAGTCCACGGGAACTAGGGCATAAACAGCAACTCTCTCCCTTCAGTTTACTTGTTATCAGCTGCTCCACAAAGGTTTAGGTTTTTCTTTACATGGACACTGCTTAAAACACCCAAGTCCCAAATGTACTAGTGCCCTGGGATTAGCATGGAACAACACAACCCCTCCTTCACTGTCCAAGTTCAGTAACATGACCAGCCCAGCATTTCAATAGCAGGGAGAGACTACCAAAGAACAACCCCAACCATTCCAGCGTCCCAGTTCCTCTGTTGTATGGACCAAAGACTCCAGTCTGGAAGTACTTCAAGGGTCATTAATCTCTTCTCACCAGAAGCAATGCTGCTTCCCCTGCAGCACAGCTCACCAGGCTGCACCACTACAGACCCTGGGATCCCAAAGCACAGTGAATTGGGGCATCCAGGTAAAAACTGCACTCTGGAAAACTTCCTTCAGCCTCCTAATGCTGTAGCTGGAATCCAGGCATTTTCTACTCAATGTAAAGCTTAACTTCCAAAAGGCCATTCAAGCCAGAAGTTATCCACAGTGAAGTTCTCAAAAGTTTAAGCTAAGAATTTCTAAACATCTGAGACCAATGTAGAGAATTGCTTGGCCTTACCCCTCTCTTGCTTTTCTTGGCAGTTCACCATCTGTGGCTCACGTTCTTCAGAACCAAGTTGTTGCTGCAGTTTTTGTGCAACCGAGTGCCTTTGTACATTTATGGTGTCAAGGCCCCATCTGGGATCTCCTCAGGACAGATTCCTGACTTGATAACATACCAGCCATCCAAAGAAAGCAGTTTGAAACTAACATCTACACAGCTGCTCTGACTTACAAGCTTCATCAAATTCCCCTCCCAGGCTAAATGAAAAAGCCCATGTTTGGTAACTCCATTCAGACATTACCTCCTGCCCCAAAGCTCTCTAAACAGTTGTTGCTCCTTTTGAAATCAGGTAGATGGTGGCAGCTTTGCTTTGGTCTGTTTGTTGGTTTTGAAGTAAAAAGCATTCTCCTCCCAGGGAAAGAGTTGCAGGTTAAAAGCCTTACTCTATAGTAGCAGCCCTGCTTCAGTTTCAAGTCCTTCCTATATTTTACAAGGGTAAAAACTAGTAGAGCCACTAGACAAGAAAATATTAGTGGACAAGCCTCTCCAAGATGAAGGATAAAAGGCAAGGACATGTGGCTGCTTCTCTATTAGACAGAAAAACATGTTAATCCAAAAAAAAAAAATATTTGAAGGATGGCAAAACATCCACCACATGAAACACCAGAAAAAAATCAATGGCTCACTCCTGGCTGGGGCACTGCCACACTGTGGATAAAAAGCATTTCCCACCTTTTCTACCCCACTGTCAGAAATCCCTGCATCACAAGGCTTTTCTGACTGCTTTGATGAGTGAGTACAGCCCACTAAATAAAACCTGGTATTCACATCCATCTCTGCCAAAGGTGATCAGATAAGAGCAGCATTACTTTTCTCACTTTTAAAAATAAAAAAAGCCCTAAAGCAAAAAGCTGAGTGACTGAAGCAAGGCCACACAGCAGGTCAGGGGTATAGAAAGGATTAGCCCACAGCTGTCCCTGGCTTGCAGCCCTACACTCCTCCCTCCAGCTCACACTGCCTGGGGCACACACAACCCTGTCAGACTGCCACAGGAACCAGCTGCCCTGGAAGGCTCTGGACCTTCAACCAAATCCCAAGCATCACATGTGCCAAGAGGAACTGTCCCCAGCGGACAAAGGGCAGCACCAAAGAACCATCTCACCAGCCAGAACTTGCTCATCCCAGTGGTCCAGAGCTCATAGTTAACATGATAAAAACTGGTCCTTCCCTTGGTACTCTCTCCAAAGAGGGAGCCTCTGCAAACCTGCAGACCAGGCAGTCCACTGGGCTTACCCAAATTCAGCTCAACATTCAAGGTCAGGCTGAGCAGGGCTCTGAACAGCCTGCTCTGGTTGATGTCCCCGCTCACTGCAGAGCGCCTGGACTAGATGAACTTTAAAGGCACCTTCCAACACAACCCATCCTCTGATTTTGTGAGCAACCCCTTCCCTGATTCTTTAGAAGAGGTAACACTGGTACCTACTCCTTTAGTAGCCCCTGGGAAGCTCTGCTAATGGGGTCTCCCCCCCCCCCCCCCCATGTGCTTGGAAGCTATTTTAAGATGGTTTTTTCACACTCAGCAGAGTGTGACTGGCCACCTCCTGTGGCACATACCCATTTTTGCCAGGGACAACTGCACTCATCCCCCCACCTCCAGCAGTATTTATTAAAACAGTGGCAGCTGTAGCAGTTACATGGAGTAACTTGAAAGATTTTCTTTGTTTCTTAGAGCACTGTAGTAAGTGGAAGTGAGTCAATACCTTGACATCAACCCCTTCTGCAGTGGTTGGCAGAAGAGCAGTCCAGTGACTGCAGTTTGGTAACCTTGGTTCTCAGACACTTACTCACTTCTCCAGGCATTACACAGCTTTGTTGGGAAGCAGCTGTGCCTAACTTGTGTCTTCTACCAGCAACTTAAAGTGCTAAAACCACATCACATGCTGCAAATCTAAAGGAGCCAGGGCAGCAAATTCACAGCCAGCCTTTGGTGGGATCAAAGTCAGGGAAATTCACACCAAACCAGCACTTGCCAGTATAATCCATGCAGGTCTCCAAGCCATTTCTCCACGTCACCCTACTAGTAAATACACACACAGGACATGAGGATAAACACAGCACAGCTGAGGTCATCTCATTGATAGTCCCTGCCAACACCAGTTAATCCTCACTCCCCTTGTCAACACAACCCCTCAGTGCCTCCAGACTCAGCACTACAGTCCAAAACTACCAGCACAACTTGCACTGTCCTATCAGGTGCCAATTCCAGTGCGCCGAGTAACACCAGCCACAGAGCTCAGCCCCTTCCACATCTTCTATTCTTGAAGATCTGTGCTGTGAGTTGGAAGATGAACTGTCAGCACAGCCTGCCCTCCATCAAAGTGTGTCACACACATTCTCCTGACTGCCTCACTAGCTACACATTTTTAATTCCAGTAAATTCATGAATTTTTAATTAGGCCTCAAAACAGACTTGACAAGACCAGCAGCCTTTGCAGACTGCTTGTTCTGAGGAAAAGAAATGCAGCAGGCCAGGGAAAAAAAAAAAAAGACACAAGAAAATGCAGAGCATTTTCCCTCTCCAGGATCTAGCAGCAGTGAACTGACTCCACACACGCAGCACCTACCAGTTCCTGGAACACAAGCCCACAGCTCAGAAGCATCTAACACGAGTTTACAAACTCCAGCCACATCAGAGTGCACTTCAGTAACCTCTAAAGCAGAGAAGAGCTGCAAAAGCCTCCTGCTGATGTACTGCAACAATATGATCCTCCCCAGAGGAATACACTGCTGCAGTTCATCCCGTCTTCAGCAGGAGAGGAGAATAAATCACTGCTTGATGCATGGGTCATCACAAGGACTGAGAGCCACCCCAGGGCCAGATGCACTGGCAGAGCAGGGAGGAGACAGGCCTGTGCCTGCTGGTTGCTCGGGGAAGATGCTCCTCCAGCAGCCAGGGAGATGCTTCTCTGCATCTAGCACAGCTCCATCCCATTCCCAGTAATTCCCTCATCAACTCACCACAGAAATATCCTTCCTGGGAAGCTGGGATAGCCACTCTGACCCCATTCATCCTACAGCCAGATCTCTCTTGCTGCAACTAACTCCACTTAGTTTAGTCCTAGTCATTTCACAGGCAGCTTTCACCCAGCAAGACTAAGCTGCCTCTACTCCTGCGCTTTGCAGTGTGGAATCTGGCTTGGAAATAAGGGATTAGACAGCAGGAAAACTGAAGATCTGTTCTAGGACAAAAGGTTCATAAACTCATCCTGCATTGGAATCAGGAAAAAAAAAAAGAGCTGATCTCTCTCCGAGGTGGCAACTCCCATTTTTACAATCATTTTGCAAACTTCCTTATCTTGAGCAACGGCTGAGACAATTCACAGGCTGCTAACCAGCCACGGCCACCAGCAGCCACCAGCCACCCTGAGTGCCCAGGAGGGACTAAAGAAAACAAACAGCCTGTTCCAGCACAAGGCTCCAGAGCAAGATCAATCCCTTCTCACAACAACACGAGGCATTTCAGATACCGCATTATAGAAGCTCCCACCGTATAGGTTTCTGTAGGAAAAAAACCCAGACGTATCAATTAGGCCTTGCAAGGTGGGCTCCAGAGACCACCGCTGCAACCACAGCCACTGAACAAACAGCCCGACTTCCTTAATGAGCTGAAGATCTCCGAACTGACATTATCAGTGTTTGCTTTTCAAATCCACCCACAGCTCCGCCAGCTGGCCTCTGGCAGCCGCCCATCTCACGGCATCCCAACCGCAGCTCCAGGAGCCTTGGGAACGAACGCACGCTGGGAGTTCTCCAGGCTCTGAGGAGTGCTCAAGCCAACGGGTGCCCCGTTAATCCCGGCCAAGGCCCCGGTGCCCAGGGCTACCGGCGCTCCCCGGGACGGGGCTTTTCACGCAGCAAACGCGACACGGTGCCCGGGCCGTGCGGGTCAGACGAGCTGGGGCTCAGCACAGCCCGCCGGTTGCTGCTTTTCGGGCTCGTTTTGGTTTAAGTTGGCACCGACTCCCAGCAGTTTGCAAGGGACGAGAGAGGAGCGGGAGGAGAACCCCGCTCCCTGCTTGCTGCGGAGCCCGAGGCAGCCGGGAGCCCGAAGCGGGGAGCCCCCCGGGCCCGCGGGCACCCGCTGCACCGCCCCGCACCGCGCCCGCCCCCGCCGGCTCCTACCGTTCCCAGGCTGCCGGCCGGACCATGGCAGCGGCCGAGCCGGGCCTCGCCGGAGGTTGTTCCCGGGGCAGCGGCGCGCAGAGCGGCCGCCTCTCCCCCG